>WKFP01014813.1:1161549-1187925 GCA_011057875.1 Pterocles orientalis
TATCACTGTGTATCACATTGCATCTTTGTATATAGTATTATTTCTAATATTATTGTAGTTTAGTTATTAAATTGTCCTTATCTCAACCCACGAGTCCTCTTTGCCATTTACCTCTTTAATTCTCTCCCCTATCATTGTGTGGGGGCAGGGACTGTGTGAGCGGGTGTGTGTGGTTTGGCCCCCAGCCAAGGGCCAACCCATCACACTGGTTTACTCATGAACGATGAAATTCACCTTTGTTTCGCCAGCCAGTAAAGATCTACGCCTCACTTAAGTCTTGCAAACAGGATTTAGGTGGGAAATGAAAGTATCCACAGTTTGGTCTGTCAGTGGCAGATTTCATCCTGCTCAGTTAAATCAAGAAGAAATACAAATCAGAGACTCTGCTGTCTTCCTGTTCCTGTCCCAGGCTCACGTAGACTTTCTTAGAAATTCTGACTCTTTTTTGGGGGAAGAGATGTGTCTCCCTTTTATTCTGTTTCGAATTACTTTTGTTATTTTTGAATACGAAGACCATTAGGTTATGTTTGCTCATTTTGTCGGCGTGGCCAGGTGCTACACAAGATGATGCTAAACTGGAAAACAAGGATTTGGATGCTACTGTCCTTACCCGGGCAAAGTTTCTAGTTTCAGATTCAAGGATAGAGTCTGGGTTCTGTTCGATAACCTGTACAGATTGTCTGAGCATGGGTTTAGTTTGCATAAGAGTTTCCCCAATATCATCCTCACAGTACTGAAACCAGCACTTCTTATGTGTCTTGTTTAAGGATGCCAGTGGAAGAACATGCATAAAGTGTTTTCTTCTCTTCATTTACTGTTATTACTAAGAAAGGTCATCCTGTGGAATAGCTGACTTTTATTTTGACAGAAAATGAAATCAAATTAAGACAATTTTTATTAATGTATGGAAATTTATTCCTCTTTCTTAAAAGGAACAAGAGATAAAGGTAAATGTATCATAGACTTTTATGAAGTATGTAGGCAAACTTGGTTGAAAGAAAATGGAAGGTAAATACTTTTGAACAAAATAAGCATATCCTGTTCTCTTGATCTAAATCTTTCCTCATCTCCTAATCTTTCACTAACTTCCACTCTTTGAGAAATACAGCTCCTGATTTATTTAGGAGGTGTAAATAGTAACTTATGCAAATTCAGAAAGAACTGACCCATACTCTGCTCAAATACAAGTACAAACAGAAAAATGTTGTACATTGTTAAGACAACAATATGCTGCTTTGAAGATGAGATTATAGACCTACTACTCTACAGATATAACTAGCAATTAATTACTACTAGCATCAGTAACACTCTTTTTTGCCTCTGAAATCTCAGACTTTGCAAAGTTGAAAACCTGAAAATTATTAATAATAAAAAGTGAGCTATACGTTAATATTAGGAAACAGAAACTGTCTAAAAATCTCCAGAATCACTTACCCCATGTGCAAACAATTTTTAAAAAGAATAATATATATGTTCTGTATTATCTAGCAAATGTTTTGTTTTTTAATAGTCATTAAATCATAAGACTGTATATTGGAATACCAGAAGTCTGTACTTACATGATGATTATAACTTATGTCATTACTAGCTAACAATACCTAGTTCATTGTACTTCATCTTTATACAGATTTCTTTTGTATCACACTGACTATTCATCTTTCCCTGCTTCAGAGTCCTGTTGAATCTTTTTGTTAAGTAAGCCAGTAAATAAGCACCTTTATTTTGACACAGGCTACCTTATTGACCCTCTTTATTGCTCAGTTATAGGAATTTTGTCTACTGAATAATAGATAAAAAAACAAGTTAAATTAAACAGAGCTTGTTGAATAACCTTATACCTAGTCCCTGAAGAATAAGCCTGTTATTTCACTCCAAGAGGTTAGCTTTAGAGTACATGCTGACTTCCTCCTGCAAAGACTCTCCACCTCCTGGCTGGATAAAAGTTTAGCTCCTTTCCAGTTCAGCTCCTATCTAGAACTCTGAGAAGAAAGACAACTACGAAACACAATGACAGCCCCAGTAGTAGAACTGGGGCATAGTCTGCCTCACCTCAACAAGTTTCAGCTTCAGCTGATTCTTCAAATTCCAATTTATCCTAAGCCCTAGAATTTCAATATTTATGTCCCAATGAAGAGAAAAGCTAGAAGTCTGCCTAGATTCACATGAATTATTTTTGATTAATGCATAAAGAATCCTGTTTAGCTGAGGCAGCTCATCTACAGTGTTCAATGAAACAAAGACATAAAAGAAGAATAATATTTTGCATTTTTATAAGCAATTTTAAGTGTCCTCATTTTCAACAAGCCCTTAGTGGTGCCGCAGAATGAACATCACCAAAAGCAAGGCTTTTAATAGTCAGTAACAGCAAATTTTATTCTTCAGAATAAAATTATGTATAAGTATAAACAAATTATTTCTATTATTTAGACTTCTTGGTGAGCTGCTCTTGTTGGACTGAATGCTCTAATCCACTCTTATTTTACACTTTTGAGTAATCACTTTTTCCTGTTGCCATGCAGAAAGAAAAGATAATTCACTCCTTGTCTAGAAACAATCAGTTGTAACAGATTTTTGGCTTCATGAAAGCAGGTGTGAGGTTTTTTATTTGTTTGTTTTGTGTTTTTTACTGTGCACAAGTACAATTTAAATTAGAACGATTAAGTTTGTATTTGGAATAGCTGCAACTCTATTATTGCATACACTATACTGTCCCACTAAAAATATAACAAAAAATCACTGCAGATGTTTTTCCTCTTTTATAAATTTATGTTCATGAGATAGGTTTTGGGTTATATTTCTTCATCTGCACTGAAATACATCCAGTAGATTCCACTTAAATACACCATTCTGTATGGTGCCATACATTTATATGTATTCCGTTCATTTTCTGACACAAGAATACTCTCTTCAAACCAGAGTGAAATATTCATAGAAAAATAAAAAGGTACCTCTGTAAAAATATAACAGATTATGCAAGATGTCCCTTCTGCTCTTACAGAAAATCAGACCTACTCTATAAATTTAACAATGGAAGAAATAGGACACAAGTGAAAAAATACACTGTTGCTGTGTAACTCCATTGAAGTCGATGCAGTTATACTCAATGCAGATCACGTTTATGCTTTTTTAATACTACATTTACAAAAGAGATATATTTTTTACTGATTTTTATTTTTAAAACCACAGTGCTTTGTGTAAATGACCTTGCTGAAAAAAAATTCTACATGTGTTATGGTTCAAATGACACAAACAATGAATTTAATTTCTGCTTTCCACTTCAATGTGTAATGATGGACTTTGGTGATATAGACTGGATTGAGAAATGAAAGACAGAACCCCAGGTCATTTCATGAGTCATTTTAGCCGTAGCAGCATCTGAAACCTGTTCAGATTATTTCCAATATTGTTTTTTAAATTGGTTTTCAATTTTCTTGTATATTTGAGAACACCTGTGCACACAGAAACAAGATTCTTATATTTTCCTTCTCTGAATACTGAAGCGATGTCCCGTCGAAAATGTATTTTTTCAGCTCTTATTACCCATCAGGAACTACTTAGCAATACCTGATGTAAAAAGGGGGAAGAAGAGCTTGTATATAAATATAACATTGAACCCTGACTGTATTATAGTTATGTAGCTGTGGCAAATGACATGGAAAGACAAAAAACCTTCTAACCATGGGTGCCTAGCAACCTATTTGTGTGCAAGAGATATATGTCCTTCTGACCTTTCTATTAAGGATGAAATAAGTGGATATAATGTACTTTTGGAAAGGAATGAAATCTACCCAAGACAAGGTTTGCAGACTTCTTCCTATTCTTCCCCTGTTGCTCCACCAGGAATGAGGGTTTTGAAAAGAAGGACTGTGACAGGAATTCATTTTAAGCACTTCCTCACTGGCAAGGATCATATTCTTGGAGAGTATCTAGATATCACTGCCTTACCTCCTACCCACACGGCCAGGAAAGCATGCTCTTGTAGGCAGGGATGCCTTGAGGTTCACAATGGAAGTCAAAACTATAATGCTGTATCAGGATGCATTTTATTTCAACAAATCTCAAAATATCTCTGTTCTTCGGTTCCTCACTCAAATATCTGCATGCTCTTGGATGCTGGTGTGCTGTACCTTGTTGGTTGATGTCCTTTAGTAAAGACCTACCATAGGTAAAAGTACTGATGTAAGTCCCTGGCACTCAGGTCAGTCCCTGGCCTGAATACTGCTGGGGTAGGATGGCAAGAAGGACGGCAAGAAGAAGGATAGCAAGAAGGATGGCAACCATTTCACCAAACCTTCCTCATTAATATACTGTGAAGCTTATGTGAAAGTGTGAACAGAGGTTGGTTTGAAGTCAGGGAATAGAATTAGAAGTAGCTAAACTAACTCAGGTAGATCTGTACTAAGGATGCATCAGTAAGTATAAATATGTTGGAACCAGTTTGATATATTATCTCCATCTGTCACTCAGTTGCCGAGGCGAGCAGCTCTGGCCCCAGCATGACCTGCAATGGAGTGCTCCAGCGCGATGTTGTACGGTGGGTGTCCTGGACGGAAGGGACCTCAGGGGGAGCTGGGAGAGCTGCCATGAGCCCACAGCTCACACAGCAGCTTCAACATTCCTGGGTGTGGCCAGGAATGATGGTGGCCAAGCACCCCATAACATATAAAAGATGTCCCCAGGGAGCAGTATGGACCAGGAGCAACACGAACTGGGCACAGTGTGGCAGTGTGCGCAGCAGGGCCCTGCAGCTCTGCTGGCTTCACCAGACAGCAATGGTATCCACCTGGCAGAAGGCTCTGTTCACTCCAAACTCTGCACCTGCAGTGGCTGATGCAGCTTCCCAAACAGACCTCTGGTGGGAACACGCTCCCACCCAGGTGTCAGGCTGCAGGGCATACCCGCTCTCACACCGGTACAGGGCAGCAGCAATGTGCACAGCTATGGGAGGTGTGCCAGGTAGAGGAACTCCTCAGCTTACCAACAGAGCTCTGGGAGGAGGTGAGTAGAGAGAAGCCTGGGGAAGTATGCCACTGTTTGAGGGATGGTGTGCTAGCAAGGGCCTTTGGTCTGCCATCTCAGTAGAGATCCGTACAGCAGCAAAGACACAAGGGTTATTGATGTGTTAGAAACCACGGAAGTGCTTGAGAATGGTCACATAGGAATTAGGGCTTCTTCCCCAAAAAAGGTCTAGGGATCAATAACGCAACTGAAGTGCATCTGCACCAATGCACAAAGCATGGGAAACAAACAGAGGAGCTGGACGTCACTGTGCAGCTGGAAAACTATGATTTTTGTTGCTGTCACAGAAACATGGTGGGATGACTCACACAACTGGAGTGCTGCGGCAGATGGCTATAAACTCTTTAGAAGGGATAGGAAAGGAAAGAGAGCCGGTGGGGCAGCCTAGTATGTTAGAGAGTGTTTTGACTGTCCAGACCTTGACGATGGTGATGAAAGGGTTGAGAGTTTATCAGTAAGAATCAGGGGAAAGGCCAACAAGGCAGATATCATGGTGTGAATCTGCTGTAAACCACCCAACCAGGATGAAGAGACAGATGAAACATTCTATAAGCAGCTGGGAGAAGTCTCAGGATCGTTAGCCTTTGTTCTTCTGAGGGACTTACCAGATGTCTGCTGGCAATACAAAACATCAGAGAGGAAACAGACAAAGAGCAGACATCTTGTGAGGAGTGGCTGAGGGAACTGGGGTTGTTTAGTATGGAGTAAAGGAGGCTCAGGGGTGACCTTATCACTCTCTACAACTACCTGAAAGGAGGTTGTAGTGAGGTGAGTGTTGGTCTCTTCTCCCAAGTAATAAGCAATAGGACAAGAGGAAATGGCTTTAAGTTGTGCCGGGGGAGGTTTAAATTGGATATTAGGAAAAACTTATTCACTGAAAGTGTTGTCAAGCATTGGAACAGGCTGTCCAGGGAAGTGGTTGAGTCACCATCCCTGGAGGTATTTAAAAGATGTGTAGATGTGGTGCTTAGGGACTTGGTTTAGTGGTGAACTTGGCAGTGTAAAGTTTACAGTTGTACGCGATGATCTTAAAAGTCTTTTCCAACCTAAATAATTCTATGATTCTATGACAGGTCTTGTTATATTACATAGTAAGAATAATCTGGTCCACCTGTATCTTGTTGCTGTCTTGAGCCAGATTTAGAAGATAATGTAAGAACACTTCAGGAGACAGCAGAAGAACTATCTGTTATACACAGGCACATTCTAAACTACAGTAGTTTAGGACTTGACTGAAGCCCTGAAACACATTTTAGTACCTGTTCTAAAATGTTCACTGTAATTAAAATAATAATTCTTGGGATTTCTATTATGTATATACATTCCCGTTGTGTACTGGATAATGTTAAATTGCACTCCTTAGTGTCCTTCTGTGGTAAAGAATTCACATCTTAGTTACTACTATGAGAAAATTATTTTTCTTTAATGGTATTATTTTGTCTTCTTCCAACTGCATTGAACACACCCTGTTTCATGTGTTCTGAGAGAAGGAGAATATAATCTTCCCTTCTGCCTCCTGTAGACTGCTCATTATTTTACACAACTTTATCATGTCCCCAGTTTTACAATTCATTTCCAGCATAGGTAATACCAGTGAGAGTTGTGTAAAATTATTGGTCAGCTTGGGACATACTGGGTCAAGTTTACTGCTGGTATAACATTATAATAACATTTATGTGCTGGGAATATTAAACACATAGGATACTTCAGCATAATAGGCACTGAAATAATGTCATCTTTTTACAGTATCACATGGGAGATGTAGAGATGGTAGTGTGTTTTGCAAATTTATACTTTCATTTCCTAAACTATTAGATACTAAAGGAAAGGTAAGGACGAGTCCTTGGAAATGGAAGTCTTGACTTTATAGCTGGATCTGGAAGACAAGCTACCGTATCTCTAGCTCCAACAATAAATTGAGATTAAAGAAATAACATAGGATAAATACTCCAGAAAGGTAGGGAAATGCCTTCTGTTAGGAAAGTGGCTTGATGAGCCAGCTGGGGCTTATCACAGAATCACAGAATCACAGAATATTAAGGATTGGAAGGGACCTCAAAAGATCATCTAGTCCAATCCCCCTGCTGGAGCAGGAACACCTAGATCAGAAAAATGTTCAAAAAGAGGCCATTAATACCATTTGGCTGAAACTTTTAGGTAGAACTTGTTTACACTAGCTAGGGTGAAGACGATGGTTTTATTCCATAGAAGAATTAAAGCAGAAGTATTTGTGTTGCCTCTAGAATATTCCACAAATATGTAATAATTTTGCACTCCTGCAGTGCAGGGAGAATTACTTTGCCCTTCTGCCCTAAAGGGGCAGTTATCTAAGTCTGATTAGAACAGGAGAGTCTCAGCAGTCAGACTGGGACACGACCAGCCTCCACCCAGCCCGTATTCTGTCACCAACAGTGGCTGAAAACAGAACCTTAGGGAAAAGTATAAAAATGTAACAAGAATAGTCATTACTTTCCCCATGCACTGTCCCAGCCTTCGTCATTTGTGTCTTTGGGATTGACTGGCCACGAGTGATATACATAATTCATCCGTGAGTTTGTCTAATCATACTGTGAGTGTATGTAAATTATCAAAACCCACAATGACTTGCAGTTGGACTATTAAGCATGTAAAAAAAATATCTGGTTTTGTTTGGGGATTTTGTTCTTATAAATTTTTAGTTTATTTTGGTGCATCTCATCATAATTCAAACACTTACTACCCATTCTCCTTCTCTGTACTGGTCACAGACCATATTTCGTGTCCTTTCAAGTAATTTTTTTTCCTCTCCTTGCTGGGTCTGTGCTGTTCTGGGTCTGTACTATTATGGATCCAAATATCTAGAGAAAATTGAGTTGTGGCAAAAAGGCACAGCAGGGAAAGTACTTTTATGAAAAGTGAAGGTGGGATTATGTCTTATGTTCTCCAAGAATACTTTTCAACACTTCAAAGTCTGTGTTGTTTTTCTGAAACTCACTGGCTGACAGTTTGATACCATGGCTCCAAAAACCTCTCCTTCCATGTGAAGTAAGGCAAAAGAGCTCAGTTCATGTTATGGCAGACAGAATCCATGTAGAAATCTCAGATTAACTTTTTTAAGGGGTAGAATGGATTTTTTTTGCATAATGAGCATATATAACGATGCATAAAACCCAAATAATTTTATAAAAAATAAAATTATTTTCCTGTTCCATGTGTAGGTGCCTGAAATAGTTCAACACAGTGTTGCCCCATTGTGAAGATTCAGAATGAAGGAAACTTAAAGTTTTGCTAAATAATAAAATGCCCTCTAAATAAAATAAAATATCCAAAATAGTCCCCATGTTGTAGCATCATACAATCACAGAATGGTTTGGGGTGGAAAGGACCTTAGCATCTTTGTGTATGTTTTCTTGTGTCTTTGCTCTATTAATTGCTTTAATTTATTTCCTGTTAATACATTTGTAACAGAGATTTCCCTTAGCTGTGGACTTCTGTTTAATTACTAGTTGAATAGAGCATTATTCATTAATATTTATATTAAATAGATCATACATATAATTTAATATATTGGTCAAATAGATGGAAAATAGCTGATTTGTCAAACCACCTGATAAGTATCGTGGCTTCAGTGTCAGATAAGTTTATTTTGTTGTGTTTTTTTTTTTTTTTTAAATTAGTGCTTTTTTCACAGTAGCTTACATAGTTTCAGGAAAATTTAACGATATTTAATGATAATTGAACTTTATGGCATGTTGTCTGATATTTTAATTTTCTATCTATTTTCTGTTTATTTATTCGTGATATCTTTTTGTGTATGTAAATGAGTTAGATACCCCAACTCACAGTGTTTCCTGGTTTCAGTTCAGGACAAGGGTGTTTGTGAGTGGCAGGGCCTGAACAGACTCAGGAAACCATAAATTTCAGCAAAACATCCTGCGGGGAAAAAAAACAAACCGAACCAAACCAAACCTAACCAAACCAAACCCCCCAAAAAAACCCCCACTAGGACAAATTCTTAACTGTTCTACGGAGTAAAAGGCAAATAGGTAAAAGAAGCTATTTTGACTGAAGGTCAGGAAGGAGGACTGTAAAGCAAAAGAGAGGAAACAGCTTCAATGGGCTAGAACAAAGTGGAATGAACAATGCAGGTTAAAACACACGTTGTGAAATTAAATTTATGCTGAAAAATGGGAAGAAGACATCCAGCCTCGAAGTGGGAAAAAGGGGCTCATTCCCAAGCTTAAGTTGTCAGATACAATGGGAAGAAATTTCTTTGTTGTGGAATGAGAACTGGGGCGAGGTCTGTGAAACGTCACTGGGCAGCTCATCCATTTAGTTCTTCAAACCAGCACAGGTCAAAGGTCATATGTTGTTTACTTTGAGGGTTTTTTTTTGATGCCCAGGGACTAATGAACTTTTCTGTATAATCAGAAGCCAAACCCTGTCACTAATAGGAACGAACGGAAACTGAGATACTGTTGGGTATCAGTGGTCTATGAGTATGATTTCAATACACTGTGTCCACACATATTGATTGCTGATTATTGAGTAACTCAGCTTTGCTGATATAAAAGAGACCAACACAGAGCTAACCCTACATATAAATGATAAAAGGTTTGAAATAGTATTTTAAAAGGTGCAGCAACACCAGCAAACTTTTCCCATTTGTGTAACTCAAAAGGCTTTAAAAAAAGGATTTTCACAAGTTTCTGAAATATGAAAGCCAGAAAGTGTATTTATTTAATCTGTTTTCAGAAATCCTGGTAGAGACAGGTTAGCTTTCTAAAGAGGATCACAAAAATACCAGGGATTAGGTAAAACAACAGACTAAAATTTTAAACATCATTCATGCTTACTATAAATTCTTTCAGAAAATTACACTTCTGGCAAAAGTTGTTTTCAGGTGGAAATATTCTTTTTTTTAATCTGATGAGTATTGAAGCTCAGTTGATGGTATTTTCCCATTTTGTTAATCTATAATTGAAGTATTTTTGTTCTTTTTTGAAAGAATGATACATTATTTCCCTTCATATTAATAATCATTTTGTTAATCATTATGTTAAAAATTATGTTAATTCAGAAGTCTGACTTTCCATTCCTGTTTGTTTTTGCAGGAAAGCTTTGACTTGCTTTGTTGCATCAGAACTGGAGTACAGAACTTGAATCTCTTTCAGAAATTCAGTCTGAATTATAACATTGCTCTAGGAGAACATTAGGGCTCTTTAAGGATCCACATGTAGATATAAACCACTTTTTTTTCTGAGATTTGGCTTGAAGTTCCTATACTTTAGCGATGGGTTAAATTTCTACAGAAGTGAGTTCCCGTCCTATGACTCAACCGTTCAGCCTCTCTGTGTTTCTAAGGACGAATAATAAACTAAGAGCTCTACTGTTTTGATTGTGTGGCTGAATATAGGTTAACAGCCTGCCATAAATGAAAAGTAGGTCAAATGTCTCAAATTTTCTGATTCAAGACACTTTTTGAAATTGACACTAATATTTCAAATACAGTGACCCTTTATAATAGCAAATGAATGACTATCAAGTATAACTACATTTCTAACATTTCTAACTGTAATAAACATAGCTTTAAAGAAATGAATTATTAGAAGATATCACTGAGCCTTTATTGACGGTAAGATGTTTTTGGATACTTAAGAATTCTGTCTTGACTAATAAGAAGTACAGTATCAAAATAACAGGTGGACATGAAGCTAGTTATAAATATTATGAGGATAGACAGCCTCAGAAGAAATAGAGAAATGTGTCTTTAAAGGTTTTTGTAAATGACTACAGACACACAAACAATGAAACTTTATTTCTCTGGTCAAATCTGTACTATTCAAATTCCCAGTAGTTTTTCTGGGCTCCAGTAATCCCATAAATATGTTATTTAGAAAAGTATTGACTGTTTTTGCACTTTTCTGTTCTCAGGTGATCCAGGTCCCGCTTTTAGGACAAACAAATATTTAGTTGTGATGTGTGTGTGTCTTGCATAACATGCAGTTGCCAAACATTTTATTTCAGAAGAAATGTGCAGATTAAATATGCATTAGGAATCAACACATTTTTATTTCGTTCAAGTCAGTGGACAAGAATCTGGTAAAAGAATTGGCATCCTTCCTTTACTTCCTGACTCGTCCATCTTGTGTTGTGGGATTCAGTATTCTAATTATAGTCTTCCGAGTAAAAAGTCTCAGTACATTTGAAACATCAAAATATCTAATGTGTCTGACAATATACTATGACCAGTCCTGTGTTGCCTTTGTTCCTGATCAGTTTTGTTCAGCTACAAGCTTGAGACAATCTGTAAGTCCTTGGCAGGTACAGATGAGGTAGCTCAACTAAGTCAGTTGTCCAAATAATAATGATCCATGGTGCCCTGCTCATATTTCTATATGTCTCCTCCGCTTTGTCAAGTTGCCAGAGGTCCAGATTCTGATGTACTGCATTAGATCGCACTCTGCCCTGGGACCTCCTATATAGACATAAAAAAGATATAGACATTTGCAGACAACATCCCAACATAGATTTAAAGACAAGACAATGATGCATCACCACTTACAATTGTCCATTCCTGACCAGTGAGTACAGCACATAGAGTGACCAGTTTAGACTTAATGAGCTGAATTTCAGAATTCTAAGTTAGATGAGATAAATACCATTCATCTGTAAAAATGTAAGGAAGTCGTGTAAGCTACCTTTACAACAAATAGAGAGGTCTGGAATGAAAGAATAAAAGCTCCTGTTGCGAATTCTATTCTGCTATGACTAGGTCACTACCAGCATGGGAGTTTGGAGAACAGACAATAAGTGTTGACGCCAAACTCCTTTCTATGTTTCTTACACTTAAAATACATTTTTTTCACTATCCATGGCACTTCTGCTCTTATATTAAAAATACTTACACAACTGTTGTGTTACAGACATCAAAACAAACTCTCATCCCACAGAGAGAGTTGTGGAAATATTTCACATTTGTGTTTGTACTGGGTCTGTGTGGCAAGGTTTTAGTAGCAGGGAGGTTACAGGGGCGGCTTCTGTAAGGAGTTGCTAGAAGCTTCCTCCATGTCTGACAGAGCCAGTGCCAGCTGGCTACAAGATGGACACACTGCTGGCCAAGGCCAAGCCCATCGGTTATAGTGGTAGCGCCTGTGGGATAACATATTTAAGAAGGGGATAGAAAACTCCTATGCAACACCAGTAGTAGTCAGAAGAGAGGAGTGAGGTGTCGGAGAAACAACTCTGCAGACACCAAGGTCAGTGTAGAAGGAGGGGAGGAGGTGCTCCAGGCACTGGAGCAGAGGTTCCCCTGCAGCCCCTGGTGCAGCCATGGTGAGGCAGTTGTGCCCCTGCAGCCATGGAGGGTAACAGGGGAGCAGAGATCCACCTGCAGCCATGGAGGGTAACGGGGGAGCAGAGATCCACCTGCAGCCCGGGGAGGACCCCGTGCCGAAACAGGTGGATGCCCAAAGGAGGCTGTGACCCTGTGGGGAGCCTGCGCTGGAGCAGGTTTTCTGGCAGGATCTGTGACCCTGTGGAAGGGACCCACTCTGGAGCAATTTGTGAGGAACGGCAGCCTGTGGGAAGCCTCACACTGGAGAAGTTAATGGAGGACTGTCTCTCATGGGAGGGTCCCCACACCCGAACAGAGGAAGAGTGTGAGGGGTCCTCTCCCTGAGGAGGAAGGAGCGTCAGAGGCAGTGTGTGACGAACTGACTGCAACTCCCATTCCCCACCCATCTGCGCCTCTGGAGGGGAGGAGGTAGAGAAAATCAGGAGTGAAGCTAAGCATGGGAAGAAGGGAGGAGTAGGGGGAAGGTTTTGAGGTTTGGTTTTATTTCTCATTTTCATACTCTGATTTTACTGGTAACATATTAATTTCCCCAAGTTGAGTCTGTTTTGCCCCTGACAGTAGTTGGTGAGTGATGTCTCCCTGTCCTTATCTTGACCCACGAGCCTTTCATTATATCTTCTCTACCTTGTCCATTTGAAGAGGGGGAGTGATAGAGTGGCTTTGGTAGATAACTGGTGTCCAGTCAAGGTCAGCTCACCACAGTGTTACTTCTTCAAGAAGCCAGAGAGACTCCTTAGAAATTGAAGGAAACTCTGGACAAAGTGATCACCTGTGAAAGAAGATTTCAGCATCTCCCTGACAGAGATGCTGTGGCTGCTACCAGACTATGTGGCCCTGGTTGGGCAATAAGAAGTAAAAAGAACAAGTAAGCTTCAACCGATGGACAAAATACAAGAAATACCAATTCACATATGGCACACTGCTGGGAAACAGGAAAAACAGCAGAATACATATAGGAGACATATAGGATGTGGGTCATAGGTTAGTTAATCAACATTTCTGTTCTCATTTGACCCACCCCATTGTGTCTGTCTGGAAGATGAATGGTGGAGCGTTTCAGTAATTAATGTCTGAGACCTAGGAGATGTGACTGTCACTCTTGCTCTGCTGTAGCCTCTCCTGTAGCAGGTTAAGTCTGGGAAAAGTGTGCATTCGTCCCATTAAATTTGGGCACTTCTGTTAAGAACCTGATTTCTAAAGAAAGATTAGATTTTCAGTGGAGGAAAAACACCTCCACAGGGCCAGTGAAATTTAGTTGGGCTGAACCACTGACTATTTATTGGGTTTTAAGGTTTCTGTCTTCATCAACCCAGACAAATGTGTCAAGGTAGGTGTGATGAGTCTGGGCTTTGGAGCCTTCTTTTGGGGTCCTATGCTTAATGATGATGCTCTGAGAATAAATACTTTTAAAAGTTTTTAATTTATTGGCTATGTTATTGTATACATTAACTGTACAATGACCCAAGATATGGTGATACTCCGTCTTACAGTGACAAGCACAAAAAACCTCTAATTTCGGGTGGGTCACCAGGCAACAAACAGAAGTTTTCTGAGATTTCTTTCCATCACATGTACTAAACTTTCTCCACCACACACAGAGCACTTTTATTTGACCTTACACTGGAGACCAACCTATTTCTGAATATTTTGGCCTGTTGAACAGCTAGCATCTGTAGTCTTTGGGGCCTTGCATAACCTCAAAGACCACGGATGTTTTTAGCTGGATAGGACTCAAAATTTTCTTTTTCCAGTTTTTAACGTCTTCTGACAAAATATCTACTTGGTTTATGCACCAGCATCATCAGTGAGACTGGCATGGCCCTGGGAATGTGTTACTTAACTAACACAGGAGATTTAATAGAGAGGTAAAACATACCTTGTATGCTTCTGCAAAGCCCAGCTATTAAGAGTCTGATTGTACTTCTGTTTATACAATTGCAAGTTGGGAACAATTCCACTAAAGTTAACAGTTATACAGGATACAAGTGGTCTTAATTGAGATCAGAAACAGGCTCGTAACTTCCTCTGGCCTTTCATAGTCTTGTTGTACCTTTAACACACAGATTTAGGGTTAAAGCCATTTGGGTTCTGTTAGACCTAAGTGTCATCCTGTCAAAATCACATCTGGCAGAATGTTTTTGAAATCTACTGGAGTTACAAGCACTACCAAAGATTGCTATTACTTAGAGAAGGCTAATTATAATTACTTAAACAAACCCAAAACCTCTCTTTGTTTGATTTGAGAGTCTGTGAATACTTCACATACAGTTTAAGTATTTAACAGTGTAGTCACTCCTCCTCCTCTTCTGCACATTTCCTGGTAACTGGGAAAATAAATATATTTAAAACAGGTCTTACTAGAAAAAACAGAAAGTTGGCAGTATATTTGGGTATAGATCATATCCCTACTAAGATTTTTCCTGGTTTTAAAGCCTAGACTTCAGACTGCTTCTGTTCTACTGACAAGCTGGTTTTAGATGAGAAAAAATAGAGGAATATGGGATCACACAGTCATCTAGCCTTAGTAGAAAACAATGAAAAGACTGGCATTAGTTTTGAAGGTTTGAAGCAATAAATGGTTCCTTTGAGGTCTAGAAGGTAAACAAGGGGCTTTACCACAGAATGATCTTGCTTATACAGGCTGAGAAATACCTTGACTCATTGAAGTTTGTAGATATACTACATTCTGGCTATGTCTTATTCCTGAAAGCCTCAACAATTTCCCAGTAGGACCACAACATAAGCCAACCAGAGTCAGTGCATAAGGTATGTACCTGTCTCTGCCAGTGTCTGCTTCTTCATATGGTGTATTTACAATTCGCGTGCCAGATCATGTTACAAAAAGTCAGATGTCTGCACTGGCATTTCTCCAGTATGCTAGACCTTTCTCCCTCAATTATTTTGCATATCTAACAATAGCTATAACTCCTTATTTGGTGTTTTTTTTTTTCTCTTTAGTTAGTCCTTACTCTGTCAGTCTCAGGGTCCTGAAATTATGCTAGCTGTTTAAAAATGCATACTCTTCGTCAATTAATGAAATGTATACAACAGCCTGGTCATTTTGGCTGTAGAAGCAGTGAATTTAAAACCATCTTATTTAGCTGGAAAGAGGACAGGATACAGCTGCAATGCTGACACCTCAAACGAAAAAAATACAAGCCAGAAGTTCAGAATAACCTCCAGCTACTTGGCCCCTCTATACAGAAATCACACTAGTGCTTCAGTTCCTGAACCCATTCCTTCCTCTTTCAGAACAACTGGATAGTAGGAGGCAAATGAAAGGAAAACTTAACACCTTTTGATCTCTGTGTAGAAGAAGACAGAAAGTGAGAGCTGTTCCCATCCTCATACTTTATCCCATCCTTCTCAATGTCCTTGGTTGGCTTGTGAGGAAGATGAACATGCAGCAAAACCAAGCATGTGAGAATCTGAAGCTATGTCTAAAGTTTTCATTTAGGTGTTTAAGAAAAGTCACCAAGCAATCTGATCAGCAAAAAAATAACACCCCTTGCGAACACTCTAGCATACACTGAGATTTTCAGTTAAATACGTATCCAATGCACATCTAGTTCAAAAAGTAAATCAACATTATCCAATAGAATTCATTCTATTAATCAGGTTGTAGATACTTCATATGGATTACATTCCTCTTAAATTGGAATTGAGAGAAACAGAAAACATTTCAAAATCTCTACTGCAAATAAATGCAAAGTGCATCCTCAATGCATCCTCAAAACAGCAGTTACACATCTAACTCAGCCCTTTAAATGTCCGGAATGGTAGAACTGTAATGAAATGTGCTGTTCTTATTCTCCAGCCCTGTATTCTCTAACGGGATCTAAGCAAGTCAGATAAGGATTGATGAGCATCTCTAGTCAGTCCACATGAAAAATACTTCTGTCTTTAAAAAAAACAAACATGTGAGGCACTGTATGACAAAATATTCTATGTACCACTTGTTATATGAGGGTGGAGATGGTTTGGGATCTTCCAAAAATGTAGATAAATTGTCCCTGTCATTCTGTTGTTTCCACACAACTTCTTAAACTGTGGTATTAATAATACACAGGTTCTCCCAAAATCATAACCATCACCATGTCCTCATTACTGGAAAAGAATGTAACTGCATCTTTTCAAAATTCAAGTGCTATATGTTTTGGGTGTTTCTTACAGGCATCCTGTGATCCAAAAGTTCCTCCAGATGAAAGGTACACCACTTGCAACACAGCATTCAACTGGCTCCCATCCACACTGCTTAGGGAAAAGCTGTCCTGAAGCAGACACCACACAACACGGCACCTGGCTGTAAGTTCCTATTGGGCTCCATGTTTTATCCTTTTGGACCCTAGATTAAAATATTATTTTCTACACTATTTTTTGGATTAGTGCATTTCAAATCTCATTAAGATGATGTTGCAGAGCATGTATTTTTATAGCATGAAACTGAAGGTATGAATTACATGTCTAGGTGTTGATCTGTGCAAAGCTTGCTGACATGCTGTTAGAGAAGTACATACAGAGGGAGACAAACCTAGCTGTCTCAGCCATACCATTTAACGGAAATTAGTTTAGCTATATAAGACCTTGAAGTCAGTATAATTTTGTCCACTGAGCTCAATGTGTAGAATATTATTTTATTTCAGAAAATAAATGTCTCATGTTTTAATAGATTTAAATATTTGACTTGTATTCAGGGAAGAGAATTGGGTTTTTTGAAAGAAGAGGATGCCAATCTTCCGGCCTTGCGTATCTTGAAATACCTTTGTAAATAGCTAGATGCATACATGAACACCTTTAAAAGCAATTTCAAACAGTTAAAATTATCCTCAACTTAAATATCACTGCTTTTGCCACTGTTAGTTGCATCCTCAGTCCCTATTATTTATATTCACGTCCTTGGGTTTTTTTTTCGTGACAAGTTAAAGAAAATTACTCGGGGCTGTATTCAGGTGTAGGCTGTAAGTCTCAGCACATACAAGTTTTTTTGGAGAGGTTACACTGTTCATGGAGGCCAGGAGCCCTCTATACCAGACGTGAAGCTCACTGTATGTGTCCTCTGCTGACATCCCCCCTGTGCAGGTGGTGTATTTGGAGGAACTCTGCTCCTCCCCTTCAGCTATGTATCAATCTCCTGCCTGTCACCATGAGGGTATCACAAGGAGCAGGAGTCTCAAAAACAGGCACACATGCTGTTGAGCAATGAACTCTTCCCAATCTTCAAAAAAATTAGGGCCTTATCAAATAGATGATCAACAGTTCTACAGAATAACCCCCTTTTTTTTTTCCGTTTTCATTGACTTGAAAAAAAATCCTAAGGACTAAAATATGTCTCTAATGGAAAAAAATTATATTTTTTATCTTCTATTTTTATCTTACAAATATCTGAAGTGGGAAAATTGAGCAATTAGTGAGTATTCAGTGAACTCATTAAGATCTCAGCAAATTAATTTAGATTAACTTTTAATACATTTTAAAAATAATCCAAAAAAGATTTTCACTGTTACTACCATGACTGAAATCTTAGCCCTTTCAAAATTAATTCAAAATTCCATTCTCCTTTGATAGAGTTGGAATTCTGCTCTTTTGCTTAAATTGTTCATATTTAAATGGTTATATAATTATTTAAAATTTAACAGTATTGTACAGGCTAACTTTTGCCCTTGCGGGGAAATGTTTTCTTAATGCTACAAAGGCTGTTCTGCTCTACACAACCTGCTATACATCACACCGTAATTTAAACTGTGAAAATGAACAAATAATAATTAAATTTTGGATGCTAGACTTCAAAACTAGCTCTATCACATTTCCTCAGTTGTGACAGAAGTTTTATTCAACAGTTTAGAATGAGCTGGATATTATTTACCTCTCTAAGTATTTAGACCCTTCAAAAAGGTTTTATTTATGATGTCACAGACCAAGGTCTTTTGAGGTTGGATTAGAAAAAAAGCACTGGGCACAGAGTGAAATACAGTGCAGTACTCTTCCACTCTGAAACAGGATTTTTTTTCAGAAAATAAAGATTATCTGTTTGTCATGAGGGCAATATCAGCATCTTCCTGAATATGTGATGAAGTTGTTTCTATAGCCCACTGTAACAGTGATATCAACATTGAAGAATAACTTTTGGCAAAACTTTTAATAAAATGAGAAAATATTGATATACTTTTTAAATATCTGTACTTGATATCCTAGATTTATGGTGGAAGAATGTAAAACTTGAAAACTCTTGCTCTGAAGTGTACTTTGTTCCCCTAACTGTTTAGAAGTAAAATTTTCCAAATAAACTTTCTTTCCAACCAGGGAGCTTTTCTCCCTCCTTCAAGAGTAAATTTGATTTTCTGTTATTTTGCTTGGACTTTCCATTAACACTGAACCATGCCTAAGTTCCTGTTACACTGGGGAGGGCAAGCACTGCCTTCCAAAGGACTGTGTTGCAGGTTGTTTATAGAAATGTGTTTTCAATAATCTTAGTAGAACTGACTTGCTACCTCCCTCAAAGAACACAGGATGCCAAAGCAACCTTTCCATGTGAATCAATAACTATCCTCCTTGTTTTTGTCCTGATGTTTGCCTTTCATAAATGCAGTTTGCAGTAGGACTTTACCCACATCAAAGACGGTAGCCCACTGAAGAGAAATCATGTTACTATGTCTGGGTGATTTTTGATACGGCCTGATCAAAGGGCCAAAAGATATCAGCTCAGACAGTCACCTCTTCTCCTTTTGTTTGAGTTTAGAAATGAGATACGATAGCTGCCTTTAGGTCCTAATCCACAACACTCTGCTCGACAAGAGATGAAAGGTGCATCAATTATTGCTGGTAATAGCTGACTGCTATATGCATTCATTGCTGTGGCTGTCATTACAAATTACATCTTATTCTTTACCTGTAAATTAGGGAAATATTTAATTACAGCAAAAATTTCTTTTAGCATTGCTTCTTAGTCTTTTGTGCACCTAAAGAGCCTAAAGTAGAAATCCTTTCAGAAAGAAATTAAGCATGATACAATCACATGAGAGAGTCCAAGAACTCACATAATGCTAACAGCTGGAAATTTGTTTTAGAGTACAATATGAGGAATAACTATATTTATGTAAAACTGATATCCACCTTCTGCTTCAAAACTCCCCCTTGCTACCAAAACAATGAGTATATGTCTCCCAAATACAAATCTGCATACATGAAGACTGCATGAAAACAGAAAGATAGTATATCATGTAAGCTTATAATTATATCAAGTTGTTCAGGAGACAGGAAATCACAAGCTTTTTTATTTCTACTACATTAACATAAGATGCAAACCTTTTAATAGTAACATGAATGCAGTAATGTATAATGAGAAATGGAAAAAAAATTGAAGAGAAAGATTGAGGTTCATTGTTTGGGGCGTCAACATAACAAAGTCTCATAGTTTACTATGGTGATGTATCAGTCATCACACTCGCAAACAGATTGCATAGTAAATAAATAAAGGATTTTTTACTCCTAATATTTCAAGAAGGTAGAGTACTGATAAGAACTGGGAGACACATAACGAGGAGGGAAAACAGGCCAGTATTTCGGCAAATGTAAAAATAATAGCAAAAGATGCATGAGACAGTTTTGTAATGTTTCATTTACATGATACATTCAATGTTTAAATACCATTCTTTTTCAAACAGGGTTCAAAGGCAGGGCAAGTTCTGACCTCAGAACTCAATGACATGTATGTGTATATGCTTATGCTTATATGTCTACTGTTGTGTTCTTTTCATTCAGCCATACTGTCAAGGCATTCTGAAACAGAAGTTGGTGCAAAATGCCACAGAGTCCACTAGACATCCTGGGACACCATTTTTGCATATTTGCAGGGAGGAACTTACATGTTATTAGTGAAATCAACCCCTAAATTTGTTCTTATAAGAACTCATGTTATTGCCTTCAGTAGCAGTACTTGTTCTTCAGTTCTCTACCCTAAGCAGGTAAAGGCTTTGTAGAAGTTTTCTTCTTAAAGAGATCACTTTATATTCATTCTCAGGACTAGAAGATCCTGACATTTTTAAAGGTGTAAATTAAAATTTGGAGAGAATTTATTCTTGTGAGGTTTGTTTACGAGGAATAGACTTCACACCTTAATGAAGAACTGACTATGAAATCAATTTTACCTGGAATATTCCTAGGACTATTAAAGAAACTAATATAAATGAATTGGGAATTGTTTGTTGTGTACACAGCTGGCATGAATGAAAGAATGAAAGGTGTCCACGTAAGCAGCTCCCTCTGCTCCTTCACACAGACACACAGAGCTTTATTTATTTCATTAGGGTTCCCGAACAGGACTCCTGAATACAGAATAACTCCTGAGTTTATTAGGGCTCCTGAATTCATTAGGACTCCTGAATATAGAGTGCCTGTTTGTGAAGTGTCTGATGCCAAGCTTGGTTCACGAGTGAGGAAGTTTCTCTGCAGCATTCACTGCTGGAGAGAAAGTAATAGTAGTACTTTGAACAATACGATGAAATTATTTACAAAGGGGAAGAAATAAGGAACAATAATGGTGGTGGTACCTGTACAACCATTAAAGGACACAATTTTTGTTCTGAACTACTAGTACTAACTGTTAAACATGAAGTTCAGCTTGGTTGTGTCTTCTTCAACTCAATCAAGTTGAAATATATTTTTTAAGACCAGGTGTTGCAGTATTATTTACAGAAATTGTTACACCAGACAAAATCTATTGTCCAGAAAAATATTCCAGAAAGGCCCTTGTGGTAGGACATGCTCCCAGCAAAAGCTTTTGCCTTATGTTTAATAGTTAGGAGTGTTTTAAACCTGGTTTTGAGTACCTGAGAGTATTTTCGCAAAGTCTGGTCGTGTTAATTTAGTTTTACTCCCTTTCGTGTTAATTTAGTTTTACTCCCTTTCTGGTTTGGGTCCAGAGGTCTGTAGATCCTTCTTTCCATCAATAGACAGTGTGACTCCCTACAGAGGAAAAAGTTTGAGCTCCTGTGCTCACTTAAAGACCTGTGTGTATTTTTTGGGCTTTGTGAGGCTTACTAGGGGATAGCTGAAGTTCAGAGACTTTTATTGCTCTCCCTTTTGATGTTCTCCTTTGCAAGTCTGAAATGTAAATTTTTTGCTTTAAAGGCATAATGGAGAATGCATGTGTTTTCTTTCTTATAGCCTCCCCACCTTTCAAAATATGGAGAACCTGTTCTAAAATATTTTGTACTTCCCTTTTTTTTCCCCTCAAAAACACACTGAAATGCCTCTGATTTTAAAACATAACATCATTACGTTGTCTTTCCATGCTTACATCTTTCTGCCTGGAACGTTAAGAATAGATTCTTTTTTCTCTGTGTGTTTCTCCTCTTTCTGTGCTTCTTATCCTCTTTGCTACTAAACAAAGCAACAAACTATGTTTTGTACCATCAGTAAGCAAATTGGGTGGAAATCAGGTTAAAGCTAGTAGATACATCAAGACCTTGATTTTCTGGTTAGCTTTTTCCCTTAAGCACAGGTGTCATGCTGACTTTAGTCTTGTCTAGTACTGCATTTACAAGTTACAAAATGCTTTGGAACTTATTTATAATTAGACCAGAAATATAAAAGTTTCCTAAATCACCTCTGCCTGGGCTTGTCTTGGTCTTCAAGTGTAAGCTAGAAAAGAAAAGAAAAAGGGTGATTATTTTTATTCTTAGCTGTGCCTGTACTACATAATGCAGCACCACATAGAGAGATCTAAAAACTAACCAGGGCACAGCAGGAGGCTCCTCTCAGTTCCACAGGCAGCAGACTCATAGCTGGCACTGATACCTGCACAATGGTATGTTACAGCACATAAACACCCTCAGACTTTGTATGAATGAACTTTTTTAGCAAAAATATCTCAACAACTACAGTCAAAAATCGAGCAAACGAGCTTCATTTGTCTCCCAGGCTAAATTCTTTTCGTGGAGATTTACATCCACAAATGCTAGTAACACTGAAAAAGTTTTCTGTGGAATCAAATCTATCTGAAAGTCTGAATATTTTACTAACCTCATGTACTTTATTCACTCCAAAAACCTTCTCAATTAGATTTTCCCCGAGATGGATTATTATCTTTTGAAAATCATTGCGTATGTAGATATCTCCTTGCAGACCATCTAGCAGTGGTTAGGGCAAATCTCTTTCCTGTTCAAAGTTTGTGAAAGAATTATATATTCAGAAAACTTTATTACTGTTAAATTATTAAAGTCGATAATATATCTGGCCTCAGTGTGTCAAAATGAATAGAACTATGCAGGAGGCCCACTCTGTGACTAGCAGAGGACACTGGGGGGAGAGACATAAGTCTCTGGAACATTTTTGTGGAGGGAGATGAGATTCAGAATTTCTAGCGTCTACCTCCTTGTTGTTTTAAAATTTTATTCCAATGGATGACAAGAGTTTGAATCTTAAGTCTGTTCTTTTGTCAGAAATTAGCTATTGCTAATTTGTTAGAAATTGCTACTGCTAATTGTTAGAAATTAGCTGTTGCTAATTTGTACTGCATTGGCTCTCTAAGACTGAAAGAAAGACTTGAGACACAGCTGTCCTAAAGAGTATGTACAAGTAAAACACAGAATAAGCAGGTTTCACAGAAAAAGGAAGAAAGTAAAATGTTTGGAACTGTACACTTTAAAAAGTAATTCAACAACTAATGGGACAAAAAATACAACAAACCTTAGGAAATTGTGTTCTGTAACCTAAAAGCAATGGGACGTTTACTGAAACTAAAGAAGTAACAAATTTAAAACTGATAAAGGATTTTTCCTATAAAATGTGTAATTACATGGTGAATTCTGTGCAATGGAACATTTATTAGCTAGACCAAAGCCTTAATAAGAGCCTTTGTATGTATTTCAGAACTACCCAAGTTGGTCATGAGAGCGATCAGCATTTTGTAAGATTTGAATTATTGGCTTTTTCAGGCTCTAAATTGATGTCTAAGCTGCAGAGACGTTGGAGAAATGTGATTTGGGAGCCTTCATACATCTCCTAATTAAGCCTTCTCTGGAGCATCTGGAATTAATCAGTGGAGTTAAGATGCTGCACTAGGTGACTATGCTTTCCCAGGCTTGCCCATAAATCCAAGGTAAAAAAGAAAAGAGATCAGAGTATGGAAGGGATTGTATATCACACTTGTCTACTACAGAGCAAAACTTTGATGGTGTAGGAATTTTTCTGTTTGAAAGTTCAGAGTTTAAACATTCACTAAACCTGAAATACTTGACAGCAACCTTGCAAAGAAATTATCTTAAAGAAAAGACTTACGAGTCCAACTCAGATTAAAGAGAGTTTTCTTCACAATAGGTCAAATACCTTTTCTAACTCATTTACTTGGGTTAAGATGACCTCTAAGCTTTACCTTCAGTCCAAGTTTACAGCTACTCTTGAGACTTTTATCAACTTTTCTGGTTTTATCAGAAGATTTTTGAGAATCATAACTAGATCAGTGATCTTTAATTGTAAGTCTTTATGGATGTCTTCTTCAGAATTAAATGTAAAGTTTTAGCAGTCCTGTCTGAGAACTGACATACTTGCTGACCTAAAACAACATCGGCACCCATTGCTCTGCACAAAACTTTTATATGGGCTCTGTCTTGCAAAGGCACAAAGTTCCCAATTGCCATGGATTCTATCTGAAGGTGAAGAGTGCCTCTGAAAATCATCTGCTATTTATTTTTAACAAAGATGCTTCTCATAGTAGATGGAGGATCACAAATACAGACAGGACGGTCACCACAGACAAGTGGTCTTTTTCAATTAGAGATTGGTTTATATTTGGAGGCACAAAGATTCATGTCCCTTCCTATATATCTATGGTTTTAAACCATATAAACTATGATTTTCTTTAATCATAGTTCTGCATGATCATTAAATGTGAAAAATCCCTCCTTCACTTTTGTTAAATTCTTAGAACTAGTGAGTTGCATGGTGGAATAATGCCACAGATATGTCACATGTGGGGAAAGCTTGGTATTTTATCACTTTGTGTCTCTCAATTTTGTATTTCTTTCTGTATCCTTTTAAATTTTTCTTTTATCTTGACATTATGAGAAACTCTCGATCTAGTCAAGTATTTTTAATCAGACAGTGCAAGTGCATGACTGGACTATTTGACTTCCTTCTTCTCTTTCCACAGAAATTTAGGAAGATAAAACAATTGGAAAAGATTATTTTTATAATCTGCAGACTCAGCAAGAATGAAAAAAATCTTTCATGCTTTAGTTTAGGCCATTCAAGCAAGAAAAGACTCTTGTGGTCTGGAATTATATATTTGGCAAAAGTATAATGTGTTTCAATGTTAAAGATTAACAATGATTTAATAAATGATTAAATATCTCATTTCACAATATATTTTTTATATATTGCTACATTGTTATGGTTTTGAACCTGGCATTCAGCCAACATCATACAGCTGCTTGCTCACCCTCCCCCTCCAAAGAATGGAGAAGAGAATTAGAGGGGTAAAGGGAAAGAGGTTTGTGGGTTGAGATAAGAACAAATTAATAACTAAACTACAGCAAAACTGATAATAATAATGGTAATAATAATAATGAAAATAGAAGTATATACAAATATACAAATCAGTGCAACTGCTCACCACCCGACGACCAAGGATCAGCCTGTTCCTGACTAATGATCCTGGAGCAGGGAGAGTCCCAAAACTGCAATCCCAGAAAAGATAAGAGCCTGAGTGTCTGAGAGAGTAAGAGCTGACCAAGAGAGTGAGACAACCCTGAGAGAGGGGCCACCCAAAGAGAGAGAGAGAACTTCTGGACAGACTGGGCATGACATGTGTGATATGGAATATAGCATTGGTCAATTTGGGTCTCAATCTTAAACCTAAGGTCCAATCCTAAATTAATATTTGGGGCTGTGCTCCTTCCCAGCTTCGCCAGCACCTGCAGTCACTGGCACAGCAGAGAAGCTGAAAGGTTTTGACAATCTTGGCAGCAAACACAAACATCAGTATGTTATCAGCCTTCTTCTCAGCCCAAATACAAGACATAGCCTCACACTAGCTACTATGAAGAGAGTTAACTCCATCCCAGTCAAAACCAGGACAATATTCAAAGGCGTTTTATAAGCATCAACTGTTTATTTCTGTGAATACTAAAAAAAACCCCCTCCTTCATGCATAAGAACATTTCTGTGTTTGATTATCAATTTACTTGCAATGATTTCTCGTTCAGTCAGTATTAGTAGAGGTATATGATAAAATTATGATTAAATATTATTTTCTTTAGAGATTTTCTTTAATGGATAGTTCTTATTTAACTACATTTTACATTGCAAGATAGAATTTGAGATTTAATCACAGCAAATTGTGCCAGGTGAGAACTTTTGTATATGGTCAGCTTAGACTGGAGCACCTACCACAGCCTTCCTAAGGTTTATGGGTGTTCTGCAACCCTTGTTTCTTCTAGAGAAAGTGCCAGCAAAACATAATGAGGTTACAGTGAACTCCAAAATGTAAAAACTTTTAAAGCAAAATCACAGTACACTACTGCTGAAAACTCAGTCAGTCTTATTGCTTATTTACATAACATTATCCTAAATGCTTTGCCTTAGGATTTTGCTTTGAAAACTTGCCCTCTCTGGGAAGACTTCACAACACTGTCTCTCTGTTTCTCTCCAGAACTCACACCACACCGATAAGTCTTAAGAAAACCTAAATATGAGGCTGCGGATTTTTTTTTCCTCCCCCTCTACTCTGCCCTGGTGAGACCGCATCTGGAATATTGTGTCCAGTTCTGGGCCCCTCAGTTCAAGAGGGACAGGGAACTGCTGGAGAGAGTCCAGTGCAGAGCCACGAAGATGATTAAGGGAATGGAGCATCTCCCTTATGAGGAAAGGCTGAGGCAGCTGGGTCTCTTTAGCTTGGAAAAGAGGAGACTGAGGGGTGACCTAATCAATGTTTATAAATATGTGAAGGGTGAGTGTCAGGAGGATGGAGACAGGCTCTTCTCTGTGACATCCAGTGATAGGACAAGGGGCAATGGGTTCAAGCT
>WKFP01014813.1:1213761-1356660 GCA_011057875.1 Pterocles orientalis
TTTTCTATTTTAGCCTATCTAGTTTAGTATAGACAGAACACCAGCAACCCCTTTAAGAATGAATTTACTCAGGGTTGCGATATATACTTAAGATTTTTTAAAGTACACTATCAGAATAGAAATAGATTTTTTTAGAATTATTGTATTTTAGCTAATTTAGTTATGCATGGGGAGGGGGGAAATGTGGTAGTTAGGGTCGCCGGCCGGAAGATGTCGCGCTGTACGGAAAGATAGGACTCTCTGGGTAGCCAGTAGTGTATAGTTTGTGATGTAAGCGGACGGAAGTGATGTTGTAAACTCAAGCTATATAAGGCCTGTGTACTCATCAATAAACGCCATTTGCCGTCCACCACATTGGTGTCTGTGAGCAGATGGACCGAGCGGCCTGGGTTTGGTCGCCGTGCCGTTCCTGAACCAGGTCGCCACACCGACGAAGGCAACATACAGGAAAATGTGGAGTTCACACATGCTGCCAGTCATTTAGAAAACAATCAGATCATAGCTTTTTTAAGGTTTTTGTCTTCGGGCCACTTATTCTGCTAATATATTGTAGTTACTTAACATATAGGATTTGTCTTCCTTTTTCACACTTTCTGAAGAAAGATTAATATGAAGGCATCTAACTCTGAGGGGTTTAAGAGGGTATGATAGTCCCATTTTAGCACTAAAGTCTTAAAGAGAAATTCCTGGTACTTGTGTACTCTGGAAATGCCTATATTTGCGATGGGATATAAGAGCAGGATATGGGTTTTAATGCAGCAGATGGATAAGTAGAAAAGACAATATAACAACAGTGGCAGATTTTGTTGTAAAGAGGGGAGAAGGGACTTCAATATCTAGCATAGATGTCTGTCTTTGAGAGTAGATCACAGGAAGGAATCCTCTGTTAGACCTCAAAATGTAAACACGACTCTGCTCTGGTGAAAAGGAGATATTGATTGTGCTATAGTTGACACAGATGCTGTTACCTGAATGGCATTATCTGCAAAGGTAGAAGGAGGGTGAGCCTTTTGTGAATCTGTATGGCTAATGTTAAAGAGAATAGAAATAAAATTAAGTTAGTACGTAGCTTAATATTTTGTTTCCTGGCTTTCAGGTATAAGCACAACTCTGCTTCACCTTCTGGAAAGGCTCAAGACATTTCAAAGCAATCTTAACAAAGTAAGTCAGGAAAAGCTGTACTGTCTAATGGTTGACCTTTAGTCTCTATAGGGTGTCTGTGGCACCAGTTCAACACAGCATTTAAATATATGCAAATGATGAGCCTGATTCACTCTTCAGAGGCATCCATGGTAACCTTTCCAAAGGCCTTTTGGATCAGGGACATTGACCAGGAACTGCTGTTTTTTCAGTCAAGCTTGAAGATAGCTTTGAAAATATTCTTCTGAAGGATATTTTAATAATCTTACTTGTAATTGAAACTTTTGTCTGTAGCTATTTAATTCCCCCTCATTTCCATAGATATTCTTTGGTTATCTGCTGCTAAGCTATTACACATTCACAGTATTCATCAGCTCGACCACAGAAACGTTCTGCCAGCACAAAGGCTTTTTTTTTCCTTCCCTAAATGTTATTGAGGCTATTTATACTTGTGTTTTCTATTTATAGAACAGTCCTTTTGAACCTTAGTGGTAACATCTTCCTTCTGAACAAGCCTTAATCCACCTGAATTTACAGTGAACTTGCAGGACTGCCCCAGCTGTTGGGTGATTTGCTGCAGACTCTCTTTTGATACTGGCATGCTTCTTTTCTTGCTAAGACAGATAATAAAATCTGAATGGGAATTGCACACCCCACTGTCTTAGCAAACCGCTGTTGAGCTAGAGATGTCTGTGGGGCAGAAAGAGAATGTGTGCTCAAATTGGTAAGTCATGGCTAAGTTGCTCATCATGCAGTTATGGTTTAACTTGCTGGGAGAGCTCAAATTAGACAGTTTTTGAATCATGAGGAGGAAAACACGCAGTTGTGACACAGGACTGAACATGCTATGTGGTGGGCAGCACTAGGGAACGCTTTTCCTCCAGATGTTTCGCTCAGTAGTTTACAATGAACATATTATTCTGCTTTAAATATTCCTCAAACCTGTTTCACATACGACAATCTATCATTCCCACACATTACAAAGTCATGAGAAATACTAATAATTTTTTTTTTTTTAAGTGGAGTACAGCTACATCAGCTGTGATTACTGGTTTGATTTTAAATCCAGAAACCACAATAAAGTCTGTTTTCCTTACATCAGATGTGGTGATTAATATGTGGTAGACTTGGGCTCCAGATTTTTACAGCTCTGTTAATTGATCACAAGCCAGAGCCTGGGGCTGTATAATTAAGTTAGCTGGAAAATTAATGCAGGAAATGGTTTCTAGATTTGATTGGTTTAAAAATCTATGAATACACTTATTTAATCCTTTTGCATTAAAGTTGGTGCCAAAAAAAATTATATTAAGTATGTCTGCAATTTCATAACTTTAGGGTAGTATTCTTTTTCTGCCTTTGAAATCAATGATGTTTGCACAGAACAGGGTCATCTTATGTTATCCAGTAAAAGGTCTCTCTGTCACTGGTTAAAGATGCTGGACTGTCTGCACCTTTGGTCTGATGCATGTAGGCACAGACATTAGATTAACTTGGATCTAGGGACTGAATATCCTTACTTACAGATCAAGAATGGATTGCTGTGCCTGTGCAAAAGCCTTCCAAGGCAAATCAAACTCTATGTGGGTGCAACTTTTACCTGCAGATTGTAGGATGATAGGAATTGGGCCTCATTAAACAATTATTGATCTTGTATATTGTGACTATGGTATGGGAAAGTAGGTGTCTTCTCTCTCTCTTGTGTTCTGAGATTGAATGAGATCTCCAAACAAGATTAGAAATGCTACAGCAAAAATATCCTTGGAAGAAGGGTAAGGAGTAAGTAAATGGTCTCTAGTTCTGAGCTCATCCATAGCCCTCCCATAACTCAGGAATAAACACAGTCAGCAATTATACTGAAGTTGCCATAATTAAAGTCGGGCAGTAAGTCAGCATAATACTGGTGATGGGGAAATTAGGTTTAGTGAACAGATGAAGATACCAAGTGTTTTGAGAAAAGGTGTTTTGTTTTGTTTGGTTTGTTTAAAATTTGTAATCAATGTGCACTGCTTTAGGTCACAAAATGTATTCAGCTTATTTTGTCTTGTGTTAACATTTGTAATTTGATACCACAATAAATGACTCTTACCCAGCAAGTTGTTGGTCTTCTTAGGATCATTTTAGGACTGCTTTTCTTCACAGGTGGGAGGTGACATTATAAAGCCAAGGGAAAAGGAAAAATCATGATGGACAAATAAAAGTGAAATAAGAAA
The DNA here is from genome assembly GCA_011057875.1 of Pterocles orientalis. Classification (NCBI taxonomy): domain Eukaryota; kingdom Metazoa; phylum Chordata; class Aves; order Pterocliformes; family Pteroclidae; genus Pterocles; species Pterocles orientalis. The sequence goes on from WKFP01014813.1 coordinate 1,217,112, forward strand.
TAGCTCTCTCTGGACTCTCTTGCACTTTAATTGCATTTAGACTTGTCAAAGAGAGAGAACCTTTAATGGTAATATATGTGGAGTATAAAATATTTTGCTAGAAAAAATGCAAGGCAAAAGTAAAAAGCCCATTACCGAAAGTGCACCAGGCACTGGTAATAAATAAACCAAGACTGAACATAATTGGGGTGAAGGGTTATGGTTGTACAATTAAAGTTGTTATGCTAAGGTGATGTCCTAACATTACCAGCACTGCCAAGAGGCAAGTCTCTATTCTAACTTTTAAAAGCAAGCTACTGTGAAGGAAGAGAAAGTCTTTTACTGCTTTATTTGCTTTATTTGGGAGCTACAGAAATGATAGACCAGAGCTGAGATTGTCTTACTTCCCTTGCAGTTTTTGTTAACTGGATGCTGGAGCAAAATGAGGACTCAATACACAAATATCTGCATATCATCCTAAAGCAGCAGCAGATGATGAGGTTAGCAAAAAGCAATACTTTTTCTCTGGGAATTTAACATTTTTAATGTTCTCACAGAATATGAAATAAAAACTTCCACATTCTTAAATTCCTTACTGGCATTTTAATAGTGGATCATGCTTAAAGAAACCTCTTAATTTTTTTTATCAAGATAAACTGTTCTGAAAAGAGACTTTTTGTAATTTTTCCTGCAGCCTTGCTTCTGTCTGCATAAGTTATTAGTCAAAACTTTATAAATGATAGAGGTTCAACCAAGAAAATCAGTATTTATTTCAAGAAACCTTTCCAGATTTTGCACTCCTTTAGAATTATGCATAGTTCAAGTAAATCTCAGGATGCTTCTAAATATACTTTTTCTGTAAAGCGAACAGATTTAATGTAAGAATCTTTAGAAAGCAGAACAATATAGACACTATATCAGACATGACAGGTAAAATTATAAAGATGAATAATTAGGGAGGAGTTAGGAAGTTTGTAGAACAATCATTAGCAGTGTTTATTTTGCTACCTTCTAATCAATTTTAGTCCATTGAAAGTTTTTCTTTTGAGTGATGTATGCACTACCTCCCTTCTGGTAGGAAGTTGAGGTTTCCTTTCTTTGCCATCACAAACAGTGGTAATAATTAACTAAACAAGGATATATAATAAAGGGCATGATTTTCTTTCACCGGTGATGACTGAAAAATTGGAACTAGGAGAGTTTCTTTTTCTTCCTGTATGATGTGCCGCCATTTACACCTTTATGAAAAGCACAACCATTGCCATTATGTTTAATTAACGTTTACCATGTACTTTGCTCTGTTGCAAATTATGTGAAATGCACCATTTGGGGGAATCTATGTCAGCACATTCTCCAGAAGTGTATAATTTTAAGACGATTAGTATCCTGAACACACAAGGATTTACATACTAAGGATCCCACTCTGGCTTTTATTCATACATAACTTTTATCCACCTTTGTATGAAAATTTCAGTGATAGCTCCAAAAAGTTCTATTTTCTGTTACGTGGTGGTGCCAGTAATGTTGGCACTGGAGGCTTTGTATCAGTTTTTATCGTGCCTGACAAAACTGCACATTATGTTGTCTATAGAATCATTTCAGGACTGCCTTTATTCATAGTGGGAAATAAAATGGTATGTAAAATTCTGATGGGCAAATAAAAGTGAAGTAAAAACTGTGATACTGATATTTATTAGGAACATCATCCAGTAGGTTTCCCTGAACATGTCCCCTCTGCCAGCTGAAAACTTCTTTCTGGGCAGAAATTGAAAACTTTGGATGTTTTTGTGGGGAAAGCAGATTGAATCTAACATGTCTGCTGTGCCTGAGCTCACAGATGGACAATGCACACAGGAAATTTCATGTGCAAATCCAAAGTTCTAGACAACACTTGACTATATATGTATACTTTTTTTTTTCTAGTTTAACCACTGAATTAATTCTCTGGATCTTGGTCTTCCAAGCCCTTGCAGTCTTGTAGAGAATAAGCCTAAAGGAGAGGGTAATAACACTGAAGATCAGTTTGAGCAAGACTCTAATGTACAGTAGTTTACTGGCTTTATTTTGTTCAAAAATGTAAACTAACCTCAGAACTTAAATCCTATTTATATATAGGACTGTGGTAAGTTTTGTATCTTAGTCAAATATTCAAAAAATACAATGATGGGACATCTACATAAATATATGAATTTTCTAAGATCACAGGGAAAATTATGGGAATCCCAGGTCTCCACGTAGAGCAATAAAATGTAGGGCACTGAGGCTTTTTTGTTTTTTTCACCAAACCACACTCTTGGTAGGACATATGGGTAGTTCTACATGTCTGAGGTTACAGCTAGTGACATTTCCAGACCCCTGGAGGCATCATATCAGGTCCAATGTGAGTGGTTGTAATGGTGTTTCAACAGGGGTAGTGCTGTGTCATGTGGAGAAATTTCTGCAGGCAGGTGGAAGTCAATGCGACAGCCAGCTTCCAGCTCCTCATTTGTACCTAACACACACTGTAGAACCCAGAAGACCTGGTGTTCGTGAATATTTTTGAAGGTGGATGTAGAATGATGACAGTGAAATTAAAGTTCCTCACCTGTTAAAGACTGAACTGAAATTGATCTAGGATGAGTGATGGGTGCTCCTTCTCTTCAGGAGACATGTCTGAATTGTGGGCCACTCTCTCTGGTGTGCACATGCCAGTCACTTCGGTGAGGGGGAGTATCACTTAGGAACTCCAGTGTTGCAGGTCTGGTAAAGCAGGGGGAAACAAGTCAATGTTTGCATTGAATAAATGTAGTCAAAACAGTTGTAAAAATTATTTTAAGTAACTGATTGTAAGCATTTAATTGCAGTGGTGAATAAAAAAATACAAGGCACCACTGTAGGCAAGGTGAAAAATTGCCCTTCTTCTATCTATTCTAATGTGTTCATCATAACAACTCTGATGAGTTGTCTTCTATAACTTTTGTACCCTGGGGACATGATAGAAGTATTAATAACATGGATATCAGAAGACTTATCCTGGAGCCTCTGGTCCTGGTAGCTGTTCCTTTCAGGAGTATCAGTGACAACACCACTTAAAAGGACAGAGCCCTGGTGATAAAGCTCCTGTTCAATTTGACACACGAGGATTGTACTTTCTGCATTACTTCAGACAATGGAACCATTAACTTGCTATCAATCACCTGGCTCGCAGCACAGCCTGCTCTCTAACAGGAAGCCATGGGGCATAAGGTATAAATAGCAGACATAAGTCAGCCTCCTTGACCAGTTGTAATTGCGAAAGAAGGACTGTAAACTGCTTTTGGGCCTCTGTCCCGGCTTTCTGAAGCATGACAGCGTGCACATGGAAACTCAGCTAGGGACGTTCTATTTTATTAGAAGGCTTTGAGGGATGTATCTAGAGCTAAGTCTCCTCTTCCCCCTTCCCAAGCAATCATTTTGGATGTCTTGAATACCTCGGGGCGGTTTGAGGAAGCTCTGTCTGTTGTAACAAAATAGGTTACATTTATGCGATTTTGACCTTTTGAAGCACTGGAAAGTCTGATTCTCTCTCTTGTGACATTGGCTGTACTGGGGACAGCTCCACAGACGGTGAGTGGGGGGAAAGGGAGCACTATGCCAAGAATTAAAGTGGCAAGGCAGAGAATAAATTTACATTGTTGTGGATGCCAGGAGAATTAAATCTAGACAAGCCTTCAGAGATAGACTTTTAAAATCATTATTATTATTTATGTGTTTGCAACCTGGCTGGTTTGGTGCCATGAAAGCAGTTAAACAGCTGGATTCATAAAGTACTCTTTTCCCTTTACTGACTCTCTTCCACAGAAGCTAATGGAAGCTATTTTAATTGCCTTTCTTAGAGGGAATGAGATCACAACTATCTGCAGTCTCCTTTTATAGTTCTCTTTGTTACCTGGCATAAAGGGCTAGTACAAGCTTTTAAAAGTGGTCAATTCTGGCATAAAAGTGGGGTGGGCAAGTTCTGTGATTCTTCAATGACTTCCACTGACAGCTTTATCAAAATTAAATTGCCCAGTCTTCTACTCTGTAGTGGAAATGCTGAGACAAGGTAGCAGTGAAATAGCTCACTATTTCCAGCTGAAAGGTACTCCATCCTTATGCAGAGTGATTTGCTGATGCAAAGAAGTGTAATTTACACCTTCCTGTGACAGCCTTTGTAACTTTGACCTGGAAAGTAGAAAAGAATCCAGGCATACTTACCGAAGGTGGCAATAAATAGATTTAAATGCAGTGTCTTGTCTTAAAGTCAACAAGTTGTCTTTACAGTGCTAATAGACTAGACCACACAGCTTTGTTTTGGTTTCTACCTGAAGTATGGACCTGTGTGGTCTAGATGAATGATATCATTTACATTTGAAAGCCTGATAAAATGGAATGTGGATGGTTTATCTAGCTGATACCACCTCTCAATAAAAGCTACAGTCATTAGTAAACCTTGGCTTATATTTATCATTCTTATTCTTGTGAATGCCTTCTTTAGTGCATGCGTCTTACTTATTTTCAAGAGTTTTTCCCAGTGGTTGAAAGTAGTGGATTATGGTGATTTTGCTGCAATTTACTGTAAGTCATTGTAACCAAAACACACTCTGCAGATAGCTGATGTATTAATCGGTATTGCATACTTACACACACAATCACACACACTTCCACATGCTCCTTCTGTCAACTGCTGAAAAACTTACTGTCTGACAAAATATTTTTATTAAAATAAAACTGTTTCTTAAATCTCTGTTGCTGAAAACAGTGCCTTCAAATGTCTAAAAACCCCAGAAGTTCAGGTAATTGTGCCTGTGTGTATACTGTTATAGAATCATAGAATCATTGAATGGTTTGGGTCAGAAGGGACCTTAGAGATCATCAAGTTCCAACCCCCCTGCCACAGGCAGGGACACCCTCCACTAGCCCAGGCTTCTTAAAACCTCATCTAGCCTGGCCTTGAACACCTCCAGGGATGGGGCATCCACAGCTTCTCTGGGCAACCTGTTCCAGTGGCAACCTGTTATAAGACCATGCCACTGTTAGTGAATAATTTAGTACTTAAGATGCTAAAGAATATGACTTCTGTAAAATTGTTATTCCTTAGTTACTATTTTTCTACAAACTTAAGTGAGGAATAGGCAACACTTGAAAAGTCTTATCACATAGTACGGTTTCCACATATCACGGAATTTATTCGAGGAGAGTTGAAGCATGAATCTCTCTACAGGAGAGATGGGGAGGCACTCTTTACCAGGGAGTGTAGTGAGAGGACAAGGGGTAATGGGTATAAGCTAAAAGAGGGTAAATTTAGGTTAGACATTAGGAAGAAATTTTTCACTATGAGGGTGGTAAGACACTGGAACAGGTTGCCCAGGGAAGTTGTGGATGCCCCATCCCTGGAAGTGTTCAAGGCCAGGCTGGATGTGGCTTTGGGCAACCTGGTCTAGTGGGAGGTGTCCCTGCCCATGGCAGGGGGGTTGGAACTTGATGATCTTTAAGGTCCTTTCCAACCCTAATCATTCTATGATTCTATGATTCTATGATTCTATGAATGTAATGAGGGGAGTCACAGGGACATTCATATGCCCACGTTAAGTGAGAAACATTCTCTCAAAGTCCCCTGGCTGGCAGCACACACATGGACATATGCATAGGTATTTCTGGATAATAGACACAAAGAAAATATTTCCAGTAGTTTTCAATGAAATATAAAATTCTGATGAATTAAAAAATGCAAGGGAAAAAAGTTGATTTTTACACTTTTTTTTTTCCTAAATGCCAGCTTGTGACAAATTATGATTCCTAAATGTGTAATTTTGATGTTAAACAGGTGGAACTACTCTATCTGACAGTTTTGAACTTTCATTCCACACCTGTGATTGATTTATTTTAGTCCAAATTGGGGTGGAAAGGATGATGGAAAGAAATTATTGTAATTTAGTTAACATTTAGAAATTTCATTTTTTAGGGAGGTGTTTTGGACAATCATCTTGGGAGGCAGGAAACATGAATTTCAGGAATGGAACTTGTTTCATTTATTGAGATGGGAATTTATTGTGTATGGGACCCTCATTTGCAGCTGACATTATTTACTACTTCTGGTGCATCAGGCTGAAATTCCAGGTGTGTGAAGAACAGTAACGTAATCATTTCAGAAAATTAAATTTTAAAAGAAAAGTTGTTACAATTCTACCTTGGATTTAGTCTCAGGAATGTAAGTCTTAGTGTAGGTCACAGGTCCAGAGTTTAAAGCTGTAAAAACCCATCACTGCTACATATGAACATTTTAGTAAATGTATCACTTGAATTTGTGAGAGCCTCTCTGCTAAGATGTCCAAGTGTTTTCCCTCGATGAATTTGCTATTGCTGCATGTTGATTCTCTCATGACAAACTGAGAGTTACTGGGGACCCAGAATCCAAGCTTTGGTTTCTGAGATGAAGTGATTCAAGGCATTGTCAGGAATCTAAGTAGTCCTTTCTTTGCAACTGCATGTGTGTCAGGCTTGCAGAGCACAGCCACAACTTGCTGTTTCAGAAAGCAAGCAAGAATTATTTTGCTTGTACTGCAGTTAGATTGTTGCTGTTTCCAGCAGAGAAGGGGTCAAATTTTGTGCAGTGTTTCATGTGGTCAGAATGGGAAGATGACTAAACACTTTTATACTTTCCAGTTACTGGGCTGCTCGAGAAGTTGCTGTGGCTTTTCAAACTCATGACATCCTTTTCTTCCGCTTACAGTGGTTTCCTCCATCCCCTCGTACTCTCTCCTCCTCCTCTGTGTCCATCCTCTGAGATCAAACTGCTTCTTTTAGGGCCTCTCCATTGCCAAAGGGGTACAAACGGGCTATTGGAAATTGACGAATAGTACTCTTTGTCTCTAGCTAAGTGTACATTTCATCTTGAGATTTTCACCTAGGCTCAGCTCAAGACCAGACAAGTTGTGTTTGCATTTTGCATAACCACAAGCAGTTGGAGAAGACCCATTAGAAAACATCAGACTCCTTATAGCCGAGTGTGTCTATTACCTGCATAGGAAACCACAACGGCTTGTGTCAGTTTTTCACTTGCACACTGTAGGGAGTCTGAGAGCAAACTACATAAGATGCCGGAACACTGTGTCCATTGTGCCTGTGACTGATTTCTAAAACTGGTGCAGACAGCTCTCTTGTGCTAGTGAATGTACTATGGCAACATCTTTTAACTGCATAACCACAGACCAGCACTTTTATAAGGACACTGGTGGTTGTAAAAACAACAAATTATATAAGAGAGAATGAAATAAAAGTCCTGTTCTATGTAAGGTACTTGCCTAGGCCTCAGGAGAGCTCTTTTTCCCTATTGAGTTGTTACCAGATTCCGATGTTGTAAGCAAGAGGGAGCAGATGCATTTATTTCTACTATTTTAAATATCACATTATTTGTCTTTCAAGAGGTAGTCTTCTTTTAAAATGTAGTTCTTACATCTCTTGCGTGTAACTGTCTCAGCTAGTATCCCTTGTACGTGGCTTCACAAAACCAAAGAGAAACATACAGCCTTTGGTTTCCAATGATACTATATGTTATATTCCCTCCCTTCTTCTTCTTCATGAAAGCTCCCAAAACACTGCTCAAAGCAAGAGTAGAATCAAGAACTGTGTAAAGAGCCCCAAGCAACAATAAAATGGCAGCCAACACAGAGTTTTATTCTAAGTATTGTTCTTGTGTAATTAGTGTATGAATGATCCTCAAGCGCCCAAACTTCCTGGCTACCACAGACTCAACCTCTTACACGAACATGGGTTATTCCATTAGCTGGAGCTGTAGATTTTACTAGGTTAGCAGTAGTGATCAATGCAGTGATCAACTCTTAGTTAGCATTGATGCTGAAGTAGCATTGTTTCCTTCCAGGCAGTAGAAGGAAGTAAACATTTTAAACTGTCTTTCTGTACAGTTTTGATACAGGAATAGTAATGGATATTCCCCACTGCTATTAGTCTAGGTGGGAAATCCAAAGGGAGACAACAGGAGTTTTAAGACAAAAATGTTTGTCTGTATTGATAAGGTCAAGACTTGTTTTTGCAAGAGGGAAAGCTAAAAGAAAATTTGCTTTCTGAATCAGCATTTCCCAGTCTCTGCTGCCTGAGAAGCAGTTATGCTGAAGTGGCTTTGGCACAACATAAACTTGTTCTTTGTCAAGAATGTCTCATTATGTAGGTCCTGCTGATTTTTAAAATCTGGAGTTTTCATACACTTAGCACATATGGAGAACAAAAGGAGCACAGTGATTGATTTTACTCAGTCATTAGGGAATTTTTGAGATAGCTCAGTAACACAAGGTGGATGTGCTGAAGACTGCTTTTTAAAGGAAGACTTAAATTGATAATCAAATTTTATTAGTACTGAAGGCTTTCTTTAGGTATCATGAATCATCTGTACAATGCAGTCTTTAGGTTTTGAAACTGGGAACTAAAGTAAAAATTGCATTTCTGTACATTAACTTAACAGATACTATTTTTGAAAAGGGGTACTTTATAGTTAAACTACTAAAGAACAAACAAAAAATTAATGATTCAGTTGAGTTTAAGTGACATTCAGATGATTGGGCTGTGACTGTATAACAGCATATCATAATGTAACACAACAATATACCATAACAATGTGTAGTAATACACAATAACAATTTGTACAATAAAATAAAATATTCTGTCTACTGTAAGTGAAAAGGAAAAAAAGGACATTTGAAACTGCTTAAGTCTTCTATAAATTAATGAAATGCTTTAAGTAAAATTGTAGCATGATTTGAGTTCAAATATAAATAAATAATCTCTTTTCTCATAAGAAAATTTGCTTCTAACACAATAGATATGTGTGTGCATATGAAATATATTCATTGCACAAAAATGTATCATATATGTGCATATATGGGGGTATATATATATGTTAAATAATTCCTAGAAAGTAATAATATGCCACTTCTTCCTTCTTCCATTATTAGAATGAAAAACCTATTTATTGGGTAGAAAGCATTTATTACTGGAAGGCACACAATTCAAAATACTTCTGTCACAGAAGCTGCTGAGAGACTGTAATCTTGTCCTTGATCCTTGGGTACCCAAATCATACAATCATAGAATCATTATGGTTGAAAAAGACCTCAAGGATCATCAAGTACAACCATCAACCCAACACCACCTAACTCACTAAACCATGTCCCTAAGCACCACATCTACATGTTTCTTGAACACCTCCAGGGATGGTGACTCCACCACTTCCCTGGGCAGCCTGTTCCAATGCTTGATCAATCTTTCAGTGAATAAATTATTTCTAATATCCAGCCTAAACCTCCCCTGGTGCAACTTGAGGCCATTTCCTCTTGTCTCATCACTTGTTACTTTAGAGAAGAGGCCATCACCCCCCTCACTACAACCTCCTTTCAGGTAGTTGTAGACAGCGATCAAGTCTCCTCTCAGCCTCCTCTTCTCTAAACTAAACGACCCCAGCTTCCTCAGCTGCTCCTCATAAGACCTGTGCTCCAGACCCTTCACCAGCTTTGTTGCCCTTCTCTTGACCTGCTCCAGCACCTCAATGTCCTTCTTGTGGTGTCCCAAAGCTGAACACAATATTCAAGGTGCGGCCTCACCAGTGCCGAGTACAGGAGCACAATCACTTCCTTAGTCCTGCTGGTCACGCTACTTCTGATGCAGGCCAGGATGCTGTTGGCCTTCTTGGCCACCTGGGCACACTGCTGGCTCCTGTTCAGTCAGCTGTCGACCAGCTGCCCCTCTATGGTGGGCAGCTTTCCAGCCACTCTCCCCTGAGCCTGCAGCGTTGTAGGGGGTTGTTGTGACCAGAGTGCAGGACCCAGCATTTGGCTTTATTGAACCTCATACAATTGGTCTCAGCCCATCGGTCCAGCCTGTCCAGATCCCTCTGCAAAGCCTCCCTACACTCAAGGAGGACAACATACTCGCTCAATTTGGTATCATCAGCCAACTTACTGACGGAGCACTCAATCCCCTCATCCAGGTCATCGATAAAGATGTTAAACAGGACAGGCCCCAAAACTGATCCCTGGGGAACACGACTGGTGACCGGCCGCCACCTGGACTTAACTCCATTCACCACGACTCTCAGGGCTCGGCCATCCAGCCAGTTTTTTAACCAGCAAAGGACGTTCTTGCCTAAGCCATGAGCCACTAACTTTTCTAGGAGAATGCTGTGGGACATGGTGTCGAAGACTTCATAAAATCCAAAGCTCTACTAGAAGTACAATACAGTCTAGTAAAGTACAAATTCAAAGAAATGGCAAAAGGAAAAAAGTTCCATTTGGTTTAGAAGTACCAAACACCTTGACTGACAGAACTGATCTTGCCTATGGAAGTCAATGACAGTTAATTGTCATTTAATTGACTTTGTTGGACATGTGGAGTCCTTTGTTTTTCAACTTAGATTCATATATATTAACATCTCCTGAGTCCTCTTGTAAATCTTGTGTTCTACTGAAAAAACTGTATTTGATCTAGCTTCCAGGGAAGCCATGGAAAAGTAAAATTAGGATTTAAGTTTTGTTTGGGGACTCTATGCACGTACCTGGAAGGCTGTGAACATAGCACTGGCTATGAATGTAACACTAAGTAAATAAACAGATCAAATAAATCAACACATTAACTTTTATAGAAATAAATGGGCTTCTGAATAGCAATAGAACAAAAGATTATGAAAAGCAAAACAGAATAACATCAGTGTATTTAAGCTAATATTCTTTCAAAGCCAGATTTTTATTTTCAGAGCCGGGTAGAAAAGTTTTTCTTATGAGACTGAAATAAAACTTTCTGTGTATATATGTATATTTCAGTGAAATTTTCTTTTGGAAAAAAAAAAAAAGAGAAATGGAATAGTATGAAAATGTTTAAGTTTTTTATTTTAAAAATGTGTATCTAAATCCCCTTTGGGATGTGTCTGCTGTGGAGAAAACTATGTTTCATGATTCATTTTGGATCAGAATGAAAGCAAAGTTTAAAATAAATGAATATCCCATGAAATGGAATTCTACTTGTAGCCTAAATCTATCCATTTTAGTGTACCATAAAACTTCATCTTCAGGCAAACTCTAAGATAGGAAGCCCTCTCTGACACACTAGTTTCTCTCTGGACATTTTAAAATAGGAAAACATTTGTTGCTTAGATGTGAAGTGGTAAAACATTTATAAGGTGGCATATCTGAATGGCTTTACTGGTTGTGTTTATTTCAGAGTATGTGAGTCTTGTTAATGTTGCCTTATGTTCTGGAAAGCCACATTATCCTTTTCCTGTGGTGGAATAATTTTTTATATAAATAGCAGTGGATACTATGGAAACTCTAGAGGTTAGTGCATTAATTATAATTACTTTCTGGACATCAGTAATTATTCCACAAGGTATTGTAGAGCATGTTCTCTGAGAAAATAATAAAAAACAAACTCAACACAGCCCAGCAGCTGCAATAGACCAGATCTTTAATTTTTGCATGTTTGACTGTCACCATGTTGACCCCAAACACCTGAATCATCAAGACCACTTCCCATCTAATTAATATAGCAACATATATGACAAGACTAACAATTTTTCCAGGGTTCAGATTTCTAACTTTGCTTGCCCAGATTTGTTGTTGTTATCAAAATGTTTCCATTAATGAAGGCTCACTAAAATATTTTCATTTTACATGCATATTATGACAATTTATACTGTATATATGAAAGAAAATATTTTTCTTCATTGGTCTCAGTGCATGTTATCTATTTGAAGCATCTGTTTTTCAGATAATTACTGAATGTTAAAATGCAGTACACTAAATGATTTTTTAATCAGTACTACTAATGAAAGAATGATCTGGGCAAAAACACTGAAGAAATTTTAACTTCTATGGTTTTTGGATTTCCTTCATTCCAATCTCTGTGAAGTTACAACTGTTGAATTCATCCAATTTCTCATGCAAAGTCATTGCAATCAATAGGTATCTTTCCACTGACTTAGATACATTTTGATTCAGTGCAATTCTGTATCCCTGTGATGTAGACAAATTGTTTGTATGAAAGGCAAATGAAGCCATGAGGTACAAAATGTTGACTTTATTATCTTTGCTTGCTTCGTGTTTATAGTGTTGCAATGTGATATAATTGACGTGATATACAAATACTACACTTTAAAAAACATTGGTAATTCTTATAGAAAAATAAGGCAGATATATCTGAAAATTCCTTATCTTTTGACAGTTTTTGACCAATCTTAGTGTTGTTTCCACGCAGATTTTGAAATCTCATACTAATGAAGTGGATTACATCAGCAATATGATGTATTTATTATATTGTATTTGTACTGTATTTATGTGGCAAATTTCGGGGGGGGGGGGTCAGACTGCAGAGGTGGCTTCTGCAAGAAGATGCCAGAAGCTTCCTCCATGTGGGACAGAGACAGCACCTGCCAACTCCAAGACAGACCCTCCACGGTGAGTTTGGCCAAAGCTGGGCCAGTCAGCAGTGGTGAGAGTGCCTCTGTGATAACATATTTAAGAAAGAGTGAAACCCACTGCACAGCAGCAGCTGGGATAGAGGATTGAGAATGTGTGAAAGAAGCGACACTGCAGACACCCAGGTCAGTGAAGAAGGAGGAGTAGGAAGTGCTCCAGGTGCCAGAGCAGAGATTCCTCCATGCAAGCCATGGAGGGTAACGGTGAAGCAGATGTCCACCCTGCAGCCCATTGTTGTAAGCTTGGATGACTGAAGGATGAACAATAAAACAATAAAAATGGGATTTTTTTGTTTTGTTGGTTTGATTGTTTTTTTGGAGTTTTGGTGTTTGGGGAGGGGGGGGTTGGGTTTGTTTTCTTTTTTTTTGGGGGGGGGGATGAGGTTAGTAAGAAGACTTTTGCATCCTTTTTGCATTTTTTATTGTCTTAACCTTGACTTAATAAAATGGTTGTGAAAGAATATTTTCTAAAAGTGAAGTTTTCTCCACTAAATAAATAAACAAATAACATAATTTTTTGAATTCCGTATTAGATTGCTGTTTTGTCTACATGGTCTTTTAAAACTACTTGGAAATTTCGCTTTTGCATGCCATCTGTTTAAGTGCTGCATCTTGTGGGAAACTGTCCATGTTGCCTGTCATTTCATGTCTAGTCATAGTTAAAAAGGGCTAGGTTTTACTCTGCTAATCACTCAACAAAAAAATGTCCTGTCTGAATATTTTTTCCTCTGCCACTGAAACAGAGATACAGTTTCAGCAAATCTCCATTTTTTCTCCCTAAAAGTATTTTTTAAGAAATCAGCATAACTGCTCACATGGCACAGTGGAAGAATTTCATTATGGAAAAGTTTGGGGTAGTTTTCTGCTTTAGGGTTAGATTCCTGGGTGGTGTAAGTCAAGATGGCTTAATTTAAGTTTCAAGCCACCTAATAATAACAGACTGTTCATAAATCACTAGCATTGTTTTCCCTTCTGTCTTTTTAATTAAAAAAAATTTATGTGGTCAGAACAAGGGATACACACACACAGAGTTAAATGGCATAAATGCCACATAAAAGACTGTCACCAGCCCTAAAAAAACCCAGTGGGATATTGCTTTCTGGAAAGAAGAAAGTGCCTAATTTTTTATATTATACCAGCCATTTCACATTTCAGTGTTTTTAATCTTAACATGAGAAGAGTTTAAATTGTTATTCTTCCAAGAAGAATAGAATACCGTATAGTTATGCAATGCATCCATTGTAATGTCTGTCGGTTGTACTGTTGTCTATGTATCTAAACTATAAAACCTATCATCCGAAATAATATTAATTGCATTGTTACACAAGTCTATAGTATAATGCTTCCTTTTCTTGGAGTCTGCAGAACACCTATCATCTGAGCTGATAAGCCTGAGCTTCTATAAAGTGAAGAATAGCTTCTACAGCCATTGCTCATCAAGAAGCAGCTTCTGCTGATACAAGACAGCTTCCTTACCCTGTGGGCTGTGACACCCAAAGGTCACAAGAGGGGTCAAAAAGAGATTTCAAGAGTGAAAAGAGGAAAGTGTAGGTCTGTGTTTTAAATGCCTAATTATAAAATTGATGTGGAGATGTAGTTAAAATAAAAAAATATTACAAACGAATTATGATGATTTATAACTGTGAGCAACTGAACTCCTCAAGGAACGGCAACAAGAAGTGACTGCAGATGTTTAGTTGGCAGAGCTAACTGCTTTTAAATACCTACACAACTCAAGTTCCTTGAGGAGGGAGAGTGAGCTTTTTAGTCTGACACTTGTAGTTTCGGCCAGTTTTCTGTTCTGTCTGCCTGAAAGGACTAAGGAACCATAGGATGTTCTTGTTCCTTGATTAGTGGTTGCATGCAAGGAAGGAGAAGTTTACAGGAAGTTCGAAAGGAGGTAGTACTTCCATTACTTAAAAAACACTCATGCAAAATACCAGTGCTGTTGAACATCTTTGTTGGAGGCATGGACAGTGGGATGGAGTGCACCCTCAGAAAGTTTGCCGATGACACCAAGCTGTGTGGTGTGGTGGACACGCTGGAGGGAAGGGATGCCATCCGGAGGGACCTTGACAGGCTGGAGAGGTGGGCCTATGCGAACCTAATGAAATTTAACAAGGCCAAGTGCAAAGTCCTGCATGAGGGTCAAGGCAATCCCAAGAACAAATACAGGCTGGGTGGAGAGTGGATAGAGAGCAGCTCTGAGGAGAAGGACTTGGGGATATTGGTGGATGAGAAGCTGAACATGAGCCGGCAGTGTGTTCTTGCAGCCCAGAAAGCCAGTCGTGTCCTGGGCTGCATCAAAAGAAGCATTAGCAGCAGGTCAAAGGAGGTGATTCTACCCTCTACTCTGCTCTTGTGAGACCCCACCTGGAGTACTGTGTTCAGATGTGGGGCCCCCAACATAAAAAAGACATGGACCTGTTGGAGAGAGTCCAGAGGAGAGCCACAAAATTAATCAGAGGGCTAGAGCACCTCCCTTATGAGGACAGGCTGAAAGAGTTGGGGTTGTTCAGCCTGGAGAAGAGAAGGCTCCGAGGAGACTTAATAGCAGCCTTCCAGTACCTGAAGGGGGTTACAGGAGAGATGGGGGTGGCACTTTTATCAGGGAGTGTAGTGATAGGACAAGCGGTAATGGGTATAAGCTGGAAGAGGGTAGATTTAGACTAGACATTAGGAATAAATTTTTTTACTGTGAAGGTGGTGAGGCACTGGAACAGGTTGCCCAGAGAAGCTGTGGATGTCCCATCCCTGGAGGTGTTCAAGGCCAGGCTGGATGAGGCTTTGAGCAACCTGGGCTAGTGGAGTGTGTCCGTGCCCATGGGAGGGGGGTTGGAACTTGATCATCTTTAAGGTCCTTTCCAACCCAAAGCATTCTATGATTCTATGATTCTGTGAAAATAATCTAGTCTGTTCAAGTAAAATGAACAAGTGCTTCTTTGCAGGAGCGATGGTTGTGGAATCTGGCTTTTTGCAGAAATATAAATACATGCTTCTGAGAACATGTACATATATGTGTGTATCATAGTAAACACAGATAGCTACAAATCTTTCTATATTGTATTGGGATTTCTTTGTGATGATGAGAAATAAGAGAATATCCAGAGTAAAGTGGCCTCATCAACATTAATTCTACTTCGTTGACAATTCAATGCAGTGTATAGCCTTCCTTAAATAATCCTGCATTATGCTTTCTTTGCTTCACAGGATACGCTAATTTCAGAACTTTTACTTTTATGCTTCTCTGCACTTCAGGGAAAGTCACAGGCTTTTGAGTTGCTTCAAAGACTCCAATAGACTTTCTAAGTCCTCATTTGAACATACAAGTGTTTCTTGCTGTGGTAACCAGCCCAAAACTTAATCAATGAGTCTGTGGATTTCTGCTTCACTGCTGTAAACCTTTATATCAATTCATCAGTGAATAGTTATATTACAAAACAAGGCAGAAAGCTTCAATATTTGAGTTTGAAGTACTGGTTAATGGCACATATAGACTAAAGATAGGACTCAGCTTATTTTTAAAAGTATAAATTACTGAAACTAATTAAGATTTTGGTAGCAACTTTCATTTAGAATTAAGTGCAGTGAGGATTCAGCCAGGACTTTCTCATTTTTTCAAACTACCTCTAACCCTGTACCTTAGGTAGATATAGTGAATAGTCACAGAAGGCCATGGGATACAGGACTGAAATCCACTCTCTGGTTACCATAATCTCAGGGTTAACATAGCTTCCTGTGGCAGAGGCCCCTTCAAAATATAAGGGGAAGAACATCAGCAACCTGTCTGTTTCTAGTAACACAGTATCCTGCTATTTTCCTTTTACAAATTTAAATTACTTTATATTAAACGAGAACTGTTATGACACAGTAGCAAATTTGAAAGGCAATTATGCATAAAAGAGAGAAATTGCAAACATTTGCATTACTTTTAAAAATAGTAGCTCTTTGAAGAGCTAAATTAAAATATATAATACTAAGACAGAATTAACGACAGAATGTCATAAATTGTCATTGTATACTAAATGTCCTAGTCTGTCCAAATAACCTCAAATTTAAATGTGGTGACAAGTTCTAATACTCCAACTATGAGAGCAGTATGGAAAAAGGACTTAGGTATGGAAATAATTGCAAAATACATTATGAAAGAGCATTTTCTTCCATGGTGCTAAATATATTTTGGTTGTCTAATTAGTTTATTTATCTATAGTCCATTGAATAGGATTCCATAAAATTTTCCAACTAATCTTTTTTTTCACAGAAAAAGAAATAATTTTTATTTAAATTTTTAAAATTTAATAGCTGAATTTCATTTGTGTTGTGAGCAGTGGAACATAGTAGGTTTATTATTGGGAAGTTCTTATGTTGCTAGTCTCTGAAAGTGATCTCATTGAGGTTAGCATTGTCCACATACATGAGGAACTGTTTTGGCTGTGACCAGGTTCACATTCTGTCTCCAACAGTGACTATGAAGAGCAGAAATACTGTACACACTTTTCTCCCCACAGTAAACATGGTAGGGTTCTTCAGGTCTACTGCCAGTTGTAGGAAGGACTGCTGCTTTTCAATCAGCCTCACTCCTAGATGCCTCATTTTGTGGCACCTTTTTTTTGGAACAGTTGGTGGTTGGTCAGCCCCTACCCACCCACATCAGTCACAATTTTGAAACCGTCTTTTACAGCCTACTTAAAACTGTCTGTTACATAGATTGAAGAGTCCTAATTTACCAATGGTTCCTTGTAGAGAAACCACTCCCTGTGTTTGATCATCAAACTCAGTTGGTCGCACAGCGAGACAGCAAAACAGACATAGATGATACCAAGCTATAGAAACAAAGATGACAGATGTAAGGTGAAAAAAGACTTCAAGATTAAAACAAAAAACAAAAAACAAAAAAAACGACAATAAAACCCCAAAACCTGATCCTTCCTGATGTGAACAAAGCCATGTTAAATACACAGTTACTTGAAGGCAGGGAATGAGGAAGACATAAGCAGTGACAAGGGAAAACGAAAACGTATGAGAGAGGGTAGACGACCAGAAGGCCACAAGGCTAGGTACAAAGTGGAACTAAGATTAAAAGACAGTGGAGAAAGAGCTGGAGAAAACAATCAGAAGAGAAGTCTTTCAAGACAACCTGTCTTGAATGTCTGAAATTCCTGATTTGACCACTGCTGTGGCTGCGCCTGTCCTTTACGGTCACTGCTTATTTGTTCCTGAAACTTTTTTCTTAAGTTGACTGTGCTCTTAAGATGGCAGTCTTAATGCACACTGTGTTATATATGAGAGCAAAGGACAATGTGCACTCTAAATTGAGAGAGATTTTCAAACAAAACCCAAATATTTCATGTTCTGTGTTAGCACCCCTCAGTACACAAACCCAGTCAGACTCTGACATCCTTTGCTTTTCTTCCTGCTGTGGTTATTAGGTATGTGTCTGGGGTTATTTTTCATCCTGAGGAAGTTGGCTGGTTAATGTAATTTTGGTCAAGCTGTAAAGACTTTTTTTGAAGAAGTCTTGCAGCCTTTCTTCAAGACATTCACATTCCAGACTGGTCTGATCCCTCAAATCTCATTTCATTCACCCTGAGGCCAGCTTGCTACATTTATGGTCACAGTACAAGAGAGCTGACATTGTAGGTGTTGCCCATATTTCTGGTTAGCGGAAATGTTTTTCAAAATTAGATAATCAGGGTAACTCAAGAAGACTCTGATAAGTATTAAAGAAGTCATTCTTTTGGCCTGATAGCTTCAAAAATCTGTAGAGCACAACAGATGCTGCCACTATCTTAAAGCAAAATTGAGGTTCTAGAAATTTGTTGTTATGCAGATTATGAAAATTTTTGTTTCAATATTCCAGACGGAGACAACATACAGATTGTTCAATACTGAACTGTCACATAGTAGTGAAGTGAGAAAAAAAAATGAATTAATTTGGGGAAGATTTATTTGGTTTTTGTAATAGGGAGTGTAAAACAGTAAGAACCCAGTTGCCTAGCTGTCACCTGCCTCCAGGGTACAATCAAACACTGCCAGCGAGTCAATAGCCTGGGAAGAATTTTTTTATATAGCTGGAGTTTAACATGAGGCTGTAAGTGCTCCAGGTGGCAGGGTCATTTGTTCATTAGTGACTTTTCACAATAAACAATTGAGGTCCTGTGACATGACAACAGTAATTTACAAGGGAGGAGGAAGAAAAGTAAAAAAACCCTCAAATCCAGAACTCTGAAGAAAAAGACCCCCAAGAAAGTCCTATAAATCCTAAGAAACACCAGTCAAGAGGATGGCACCGGGAGCATATAGTGCAGTAAAAGCCCATTACGTTATTCAGTTGTAGCCTAGCAGATCCTCTTTTAAAGAACTTCATTAAGTTGCTTTTCAATAAAAACAGAATCTGGTATCAATATTCACATCACCCTTTGTGCTTCCAGCAGAGATTTAACTTTTACACTGTTGCTTTATACTCCTTTTTCCCCTCTTCTTAATGCAAAGCCTATAGATGATCTGAAGGATGGATTTCAACGGGTACTGTGTTGCTAATTTTCAAAATCTGTGACTTTTAGAGATTATTTTGTTGAAATTAGTGTAAGCACTGGTGATGCAAGATAAGAAGAAAGAACTTTACACTGCTTATGCATTTCTTCTGAAGTTTGAAAATCCTGTTTACAGACCAACTTTAACATGATTTAAGACTTCCAGTAGTGTTCCTGGAAGCATAATAAGTAAAGCTTGAAGTTCTGAGAGCGGGTGTATCACAGCTTCCAATTTCTTTTGTGGAGTGTGGAATGTGAAAGTGGAACTCAAAGTTCACTGAATTAAAGGCTCTGGGATTTGGCATTTGTTACCTGTGTGCCAACAGCATGACCACGCTTTGAAAGGACGAACTAAGGAGCGGGGAAAAGGATCTTTGCAAGTGTGTTGCTGTGGGGTTGAGTTTGCCTCTTTAATAATCATTAAACAATCAATAAATAATCATCGTGGTTTTTGCTGTTAAAATAAATATTTTTCTTTTCTATGTTACTTTTTCAGTAACACAACCAAGTGCTGCATAAGCATTTTCTAAAACATTTTTGTGTTCATTTTTTATGTTCATCTTGGAGAGAGTCCAGAGGAGAGCCACAAAATTAATCAGAGGGCTAGAGCACCTCCCATATGAGGACAGGCTGAGACAGTTGGGGTTGTTCAGCCTGGAGAAGAGAAGGCTCTGAGGAGACTTAATAGCAGCCTTCCAGTACCTGAAGGGGGCTACAGGAGAGATGGGGGTGGCACTTTTATCAGGGAGTGTAGTTATAGGACAAGCGGTAATGGGTATAAGCTGGAAGAGGGTAGATTTAGACTAGACATTAGGAATAAATTTTTTTACTGTGAAGGTGGTGAGGCACTGGAACAGGTTGCCCAGAGAAGCTGTGGATGCCCCATCCCTGGAGGTGTTCAAGGCCAGGCTGGATGAGGCTTTGAGCAACCTGGGCTAGTGGAGGGTGTCCCTGACCGTGGCAGGGGGGTTGGAACTTGATGATCTTTAAGGTCCTTTCCAACCCAAACCATTCTATGATTCTATGATTCTATCATTCTATGATTCTATGATAATGCCAATTACACATTCAGGATAGCTTACTCTGCCTGTAATTGAGCTACCAGCTCCTGTCTATGTCTGAGCAGAACTTCACGGACCAGTTACTTTATAGAAGTGGTAAGCAAATGGCAAGTACCATTAAAATGTTGAATACCAGTGCTATTTATTACTAAACACTGCAGTAAAAGAGGCTTGACCTATTCTTACTCAATAATTCTGCTTCTTGGGAAAGGTAGGAAGGAAAGCTGCTCTACCTTCCAATCCAGCAGACACGTTTTAGAAAACCCCTTTATGAAATGTGTGGAAAACCTGACTGTTGAACCACTTACAATTATTTTTTAAGTATTTTCCTTATGTATCCCTACTGGTTTAAGTAAAGTTTCTGTTTAAGTCAAATTTCAGTGTTTAGCCTGTGGCACAATATACATAATCATAGTACAAGTATGTTTTGTGTTCATTATCTCTGTTCTTAGATTGTTCATTAAAATGGTTTGTCTTACCCAAGGAAGTGGTTGAAGTTTTAGCCACTATTTACATTGGACACACTTCAGGAACATTTTAAGCATGTGTTTCATTTTAAGACTGTGAATAAAGAAGGCCCAGATGTCCTCCTCAATCCAAGACATTTTCATTATCTTGTTTTTTTCCACTGAAATTTGAAATGCTCTATTCCTTAAAAAATTCAGTTTGAAGAAATGTAATGGCGGGTACTGGAACAATGGTGATATTTCTGACCTGTCTAAACTTTCAGGGTACTTCAACAAGATTCTACCAGTTTCAGTAAGGATGGAATTTCTGAAAAATTGAAAATTTTCATTTATCCCTGAACATAGAACAGTCCTTAGGTTAGTGCATTTATCTTGAGGTATCACTACTTTAGTGGGCATTATTGGATGTTCTGAGCAAATCTGAGCAAAACAAATGGTTGTTCTTTTACAACCATCTGCGTGCTTTGAAAAGTCTTCAGCCTGATACAGAAGATTGTCTTTGAATCCCCAGATTTTAATGGTGTAGTGAGAGTATCTTTCTGAATTCTATTTGTGATGTTTAAGAGAAAAGCAAGAAAATGTCATTTTGGTTTTACAAAATTCTCAATACAGGGATACAAGAAGAGATGCTCTGGTTCAGAGCAGACCTTTTAGCCAGTATTCTGTCTTAAAAAGCATGTATGTCTTTCAGTAAGAGAGTGGCAGGTATGGGATGTTTGAAAATGAGAGTACGGCAAATATTTATAATTCATTCCTAATGATTCCCCAGCCTCCATGCACTTTCAGCTCAGGGGATTTCCTGAGCTTTGTGTCCTTTATCTTTTTAGCAACTTCCATTACATATATTTTAATAGAGTTGGAGAATTAACAACTTCACCTCTGTGGTGGGTTTAAGTGGAAAAGTTTTTCTAACAGGGGAACCTCATGAGTGGCTTCTGTGAGAAGACATCAGGAACTGCCTCCATGTTAGTAAGAGACAGTCCCAGCTGGCTCCAAAACAGACCCACTGCTGCCCAAAGCTGAGCCCATCAGTGATGCTGTGCTGATGATGCTTCTGTTATTAGTATACAACATTCATGTAACATATCTAACTTTATTCATAAGTAACATTTAAGAAAGGGTCTAAACCGGTCTGTAGCAGCTGTGAGAGAGAGGAGGGAGAAAAGTATGAGTGAAACAACCCTGCAGACACAAGATTTCCCACAGCCTGTAAGGAAGACCAGGTTGTTCCCCTGCAGCCCATGGAGAACCGTGTCAGAACAGGTACCAACTCTGCAGCTCATGGAGGGCCCCACACTGCAGCAGGTGGATGTGCCCTGAAGAACTCTAGTCCATGAAAAAAGACCCCATTCTGGAGCAGGGAAAAAGAGTGAGGAAGGAGTGGAAGAGATAACGTGTTACGTGGCTACAACTCCCATTCCTCATGCCCCCTGCACTGCTCAAGGAAGGGAGGAGATGAAGGAGACAAGAGTGAAGGAGTGAAGCTGGACCTGGGAAGAAGGGGGTCTAAGGGTTGCGGAAAGTGTATTTAGTTTTGGTTTGTTACTATCTTGCTCTGTTTTTAATTGGCAATAAATGAAATTAATCTTCCCCAAGTAAAGCCTGCTTTGTCTATTACGGTGATTGGTAAGCGATTTCCCTGTCCTTGTCTTGATCAAAGAACTTATTGGCTTTCTTGGCACTTAGTGAAAAGCCTGTGTTTCTGCTGTTGATGACTGAGATGGGTAAGTAAACAGACACAAACCAGTGAAATAATACCTTTCCACTATACAAAAACACAGAACTATTTTGCCTTGTCTTTAGAATGTGTACATCTAGAACAATACTTAAAAAAAAAAAAGAAAAAGAAAAGAAAGAAATAGCATAATATTTTAGTTATTTTAGTTTAGCGAGGGAGTAAATGAGAGAGAATAGAGGTAACTTAGGCTGGACAGAATACTTCACATCTTCAAAATGCCATGCAAGCTACAACTAATTAAACCTCACAGTGGGCAAAATACTTTTTCTTGGAAGCAAGACAAAAGTATTTAGATATTAATTAGATCTGAAGAAAAAAAACAAATCACAGTTCAAATAGTTCTAACAAATACCTCATTTTTTCCCCTTCAGTTTGGCTGTTTGACAAGAATATTTCTTTTTTAATAGAGGAAAAATATTAATGTCTTTTTAGGGCTTTCTGAATCTAAATTTATAATTTAAATGTTTTATTTTTCTTACATTTCAAACAAAACCTGTAAGAATTATCTTCCCTATATTAAGATGTTAAAAATCAGAAAGATAATGGGGCATGTCTTAACAGAGGTCAAAAGACTGATCATGCAAATGGACTGGTTTGGCAGATAAGTAAGTCTGTATCATTAGCTTGATCATTACTATGTTGGAAACCAGGTTTACATCGACTTTGTAAGAACTTAAGCAGAAGCAAACTGAAAGATACTACTTATATTAGGAAAACATGTAACTTTATTCAGAGAAGAGTGAAACGTAATTTCAGATTTAGATTTTACAAGACCAAGGAAAGGACCAGGCGTAATTACACATTCAAGAGACAGTTATCTTAGGGTTGAACCTTTTGAAGATAATTTAAGCTACGCTTTTAGTCAATTCCCTTAATGTCAAGCAACAACTTCTGCTGGATAGTACCAGGTTTTCAATTTTTTTTTGTTTTTATTGTTTTGTGGTTTTTTTTTCCTCATATGAATGTTCAAGAAAGTACTGGATCTTGCACAGTTTTTGCTAGAGTGACCATCACCTGTGCAGCAACAGTTAGTCAAGGTATAACTAATCAGAAAGGTTTTAATCCTCCTGAAAATTTAAGTTCAACTTTTAAAAAGGTATTGGAGGTACTTTCATTTCTTAATTTCTTGCCAAGGAAAAAAATGTTATGCTGCAGCCTATGAAGTTTCACATATGTGCAGCTTCCAGTGGTCTCACGAATCTTGTGCTTTACGGTATGAAGAAGTTGTGCCACACTATCTTACAAAAGAGGCCAAGATAGAGAAACATGAGGGAAGAACGTGTCATAAGGGTGAATTGTTGTAGTTATGAGTCTTATGAGAATTAATATAATGTGAATATTCAGATCAATTAGATGAGAGAACATGAACTCATGTATTTTATCTGACATCTTTGAAAATATTGCTGGAATTGAAAGATTTAAATATGGTGTAGTCAGTATCTTTAAAATTACAGTCACCCTCTTGCCTGTTAAAGTTCATTTCAGATGGTCATGGTGTTTCTGAATTATCCCGTTATATGAGAGATTGCAGTTTAAAATGGAAACATTTGTTTGAATTCAGGTGTATGCAGTGTAACAGGCCAACTTGATGTAATTTATTTGCTTCCGCACTTGACAGAATTAACTTATGGCTCACTTAAACTGGGCTGATCTGACCAAGAATGTAGACTGACACTTTCCTCTTATTTCTTGGGTATTCTTGTCATCTTTTCTAAATCTTGAGAGTTATTTGTGCAAATGACACTGACTAGCTAAATGAGAAGTTGTGTTCTCCTCTAACTGAGCATGAACATACATAAAATCCAGTGGTACTGCATTCTAGCTTTTTCCCAGTCTTGAGTATACTTCAAGCATCCTGTTGCTTGCTGCCAGACTTAAAATACAAATGATGGTTCTTGTAACACTTGGAGGTGCTTTTTCTTATTCCAGGAACAAGAGCAGCATGTTTTAAGTGAACTCAATCTACTTTACTCTTCCAGCATCAAAACTATTCAGATTATTCTTTAAAGTACCATCTGGCATACATTTTATTATTTTATATTTCCAGGTTCCTTTATATCCTCAGGAGAAACAGTCATTCTTGTTTCGACTGAGACAGTTAACTTTCTTCATATGTGAGGCTGTGTTTTGGATTTGTTCTGAGAAGAAGGCTGATAACATACTGATATTTATAGCTGCTGCCTGGACAGCCAAGGACTTTCCAGTATCTCTACTGTGCCAGTGTCTGCAGGTGCAGGAAAAGCTGGGAGGGACCACAGACCCGATTACTAGCCTAGGATTCAACCTTAGGTTTAGGATTGAGACCCAAATTGGCCAATGGTATATTCCATATCATTCACATCATGCCCAGTATATAGATGGGGCTCTGTCTGGAAGTTCTCTTTCTCACTGGGTCGTCTCTCTTCAGGTCATCTCTCTCTGACTCACCTCTTTCTTGGTGTCATCTTCCTCTCTCAGATACTTGGGCTCTTATCTCTTTTCTGGGGTGATTGTTTTGGGACTCTCCCTGCTCTGGGATCATCATCTGGGAACAGGCTGAGCCACGGTCATTGGCTGGTGAGCAGTATCACTATGTATCACTCATTTGTATATTTGTATATATTAATATTATTACCCATTATTATTATGATCATCATCATCGTTATTAGTTTTGTTGTAGTTTAGTTATTAATTCGTTCTTATCTCAACGCACAAACCTCTTTTCCTTTTACCCCATTAATTCTCTTTCTGGGAGTGGGGAGGGTGAGCAAGTGGTTGTTCTGGTGTTTCGCTGCTAGCCACGGTCAAAACCATAACAGTGGTCTACCAGACTCAGTCTGGAAAAGTGAGAGATTGCCCTCAACAATAGCTCCCCAACATGCAGCCTTTAGCGCTAAACCTCCTATTTGGGGTTATAATTATAATTATTTTTTATTACAAATAATTCTTTATTTGTAATAAATAACACTTAGACAGTTAAAATTCTCCTAGCATTTCAAAAGGCAGAGATATACTAGAAATCCAGAGCAGTTGTACCTTTATGAAACAAAAAAAGCTGTCTTTTGGCAACAGAGAATGTGAGATTCTTCTAAATATGCAATTTAAAAAAATATTTTAAAATATCTTTTTTAAAAGATCTTTTCCAGAACGGTTTACTGGTGTGTTTTGTTTCTATTGTTTAAATTACAGTGACAATATCACTGAAATCTGTTTAGTACAAGTACTAAAACAAAAGGATGGCTCATATTCTGAACAGTCTATTACAGATAGCTATGGACAGAACAGTGAGGATATAAAATCTGTCAGCATAACAGATTAACACCTTCTGTGCAAATCATGGAAGAGGAGAGATTGAGAGAAGGATTTTTCAAAAGATGGTAATGTGATATTGTAGGTATTTATGGAGATTTCTCAATCACAAAGAGCAGAAACAGAAAAGACAGAAAAGTACTTGTTCAAATGATAAGAAAAATATTATGGAGGCTAACATTTCTGGTTATTGGCCACAAGAGTCAGCGTTTTGACATTGACCGTAAATGTAGTGTGACAGGATATTTAGAAAAAAACCTTATTTCTCTGTGGGCTTTTTGCTTTTCTTTTTTAAGGGTTCTCAAAAGTAATACAGAATATTCACTTCTAAAAGAGCTTTCTTGTGGTGAGAAACTTTCTGGATGTTCTTCATGGTACATTTTCCTGTCTGTGGAAAGTTCAGCATTGAAACTCACTCTGTGGTGTCTTATGGTAATGTTTGTGTGATGTGACAAGAAAAGGAAACAGACTTGGAATACAGGGAGGCTTGCAATAAAATATTGAAACTAGCAGCACAAAGCTTTGAAGGCCAAAACATGCTTCCAAGAAAACAAATTCTAACATCTCCTTGATTTTTCCAACTGTGGGGAATTTAAATAAATAAATGAAAAGGATGGTGTATGTCCCAGAAAAGACAAATGAGATGGAACTCCTTACTCCTGAAATGTATTGTGGTGTTATTTCCACTATCTTCACGTTGATTTGTATTTAAAAAATCAGTAACTTTACCTTTTGAAGTGTTTTGCGGATACACTTTTCCTGATGTAGTTTGCCTCTGATTTGAGGTAAGCCTTTTTATGACTCAATGGTTTGCTTTTAGCTTTTTTCTTATATTTGAGAAGGAGCTGAAAGGGATGCTTGAAAGATTATTTTCTCTTTATTAGATTCTAATTTTTGGAAATTCCTCTCCTATTTAGAGGTTTCCTAGTCCATCAAGCAAATTTAGCTTCATCCTTTAGCATTGATACTTAAATTAGTTGAGTTGAATTCAGAATGCTTAGAACAAAAGAGGAGGTGGGGAAGCTGAGAAACCACTAATCTGAATTTGCTAATTTGCCTACACTGAAATGCAAGGATCAGACCATTAGTATCTTTTCACATTGCTATGTCTTGTCTGGAACAAAATAAAAACCATATGACTGTAGCAGACTTTGACAGTTCTTATCTGCTAGCATCCAAACTATTTTAGTGTCACTTTAGGAATCTGCAGATTAATACTACATATTTTAATAAAACATTCCAGGGCTAGTCATTGCTGGTGAATTTATGCATGCTTATGCACAGATATTCATCTTAACTGAAGACAGTAGTTTTGCAATAGAATTTATAATGGAATCAAATTTATAAGTACCATGGAAATTAATCAGAGTACATGGTGAAGCCATTTCTCTTAACAGCATAAGCACCAATGAGGTGAGGATGAAGAAAGCAATTTAAAACCTCAACTATTGAGAGATAGGCTTGTTGACTTGAACAGCTTCAATAGCTTATTCTTCTCCCTCGGCTCCCTCTTGAAGCCCCAGTCCAGTTCAAGTGAGTCAAATTAATGCAGCCTTATTTTGATTTGGATATTTGCTCTATAAAAAAACAACTAGGAAATTATTATATACACCCCCAGTAGGCTATTTAGATTTTGATTCACGTGACACTTATGTTCTGTTCAAGTACTTTGCTCTACATGTTACTGAAGAGCAATCTGTACCATATAATAAAAAAATACAAATCACTTTCCCACAGAGAACAACTAATAAGTCTTTCATCTTTTTTATTACTAGATCTTTATTGGAAAAAATAAATTCTGTGCACTCAGGCATAATTTTACCTTATGTCTTAACATTTGTTTGTTAACAAAATATAATTGTCCTTTCCATCATTTTCTTGAAGTGTGTGGGGAGAGCTCCTCCTGACATCTTCTGAAAACTGAGAGGGCTTTGTTACAGCATGAAAGTTGTAAAGGCAAGGGCGTATTCATCTCTCACAGTATGAATTATTTTCCACTAGAAGATACTGAAATGAAAATATTCTTGTCCATGAACAGAAGAAAACAACATACTTGTGTCTTCTTATACACAAAAAAAATCCAGAAACATAAGAGTTCAGTTTCAGTTACAAGAAGCAAAATAGTTTTCACATCTGTAAATTCCTTTCAATGGATACAGACTGGAGAAATGGGCCACCTGGAATGCCACGGAGTTCAGCAAGAAGTGCCAAGTCTTGTGCCTGAGGAGGAACAATCCCATAAATCAGTATGTTCTTGGGGTCACCCAGTTGGAAAGCAGTATGGCAGGAAAGGACCTGAGGGTCCTGATGGACACCAGGTTGCACATGATCCAGCGATATGTCTTTGGCCGCAAAGAGGGTAGATGGAATCCTGGGCTGCATTAGACAAAATATTGCCAGCAGGTCAAGGGAGGTGATCCTTCCCCTTTATTCGGTTCTGGTGAGACCACACCTGGAGTATTGTATCCAGTTCTGGGCTCCTCAGTACAAGAGAGACATGGACATACTGGTGTGTTGGTGTTCAACAATGGGACACAAGGATGGTTAAGGGACTGGGGCACCTCACATGACAGAGAAGGCTGAGAGAGCTGGGGCTGTTTGTCTAGAGAAGAGAAGTCTCAGAGGGTATCTTACTAATGTATACAAATACCTGAAAGGAGAAGGATGGAGTGAGGCTCTTTTCAGTGGTATCCAGTGACAGGACCAGAGGCAATGGGCACAAGCACAGGACGTGCCTTCTGAAGATCAGGAAACAGGTTTTTACTGTGAGAATGATGGAACCAGGAACAGATTTCCCAGGGGGATTGTTGAGTCTCCATCCTTAGAGATATTAAAAAAAAAAAAGTCCTGGGCAACAGACTTTAGGTGGTCCTACTTGAGCATTGGGCGGTTGGACCAGATGACCTCCAGAGATCTGTTCCAACATCAACCGTTATGTCATTCATTCATACACAGTCTACAATTTTTGTCATGGTTACATGGCTTAGGATCACAGTTCCCATTGACTTACAGTGGTATTATACTTCAGCTCCTAGAGATGCTTTGAAAATCTCCCCCAATAGCATGTTAGATCAACACTGACAGTAGTCTTTTTTGCTTAGCTTCCTCGTTATGCATTTAGGACTCTACACTTTAAAACTTTTGCCAAGTCTGTTTGTCCTCTGCTTTGGGTTTGAAGCTGTTCATTTGTGGGACTACTCCATCATAAAATTACATGGGTAGCTGTTTTCTTATGTCCCAAACCTCATCATTACTGACATGAAAGCTCTACATAGATCTCAAATGATCCATAAACAAAAGTAAACTCTTGCAAATGCTGTGATCTTTAGAGGAAGATTAGGCTGCTGTTGATTCAGTGGCAAAGTAGTCTAATAGTAATAATGGTAATAGACTCATTGACTAAGTCAGCATTCACCTAATGATGTTAGGTATAATTGGATCAAAGTTCTTTGGCTGATATAACACTAGAATCTATCAGTTTGTAGAAATTTGGAAAGTGTCTCAGAACCAAACACTCTGAATTATCACATTCTATGAAACTGTGGTCCAGAAGTGTATTTTGGTGGCAGATGACATGTTGTGTCACGCAGGACTGACTTTTTTTTTTTTTTGGTATAAAATGACAACTCTTCTCATTGCTCTCCATGGCTTCCTGAGGAAGGGAAGTGGAGAGGGAGGTGCTGATCTCTTCTCCCTGGGATCCTGTGATAGGATGAGATAGCACAGGAATGGTTCAAAGCTCTACCTAGAGAGGTTTAGACTCACCATTAGGCAGCATTTCTTTACCAAGAGAGTGGTTAAGCACTGCAACAGGCTTCTAGAGAGGCCATTGATGCCCCATGCCTGTCAGTGTTTGAGGTCAGTCCTAAAGTGATTGGGAAGTTGAGCTAGATGATCATTGTAGGTCCCTTCCAACTGATCTATTCTATTCTATTCTATTCTATTCTATTCTATTCTATTCTATTCTATTCTATTCTATTCTATTCTATTCTATTCTATTCCATTCTATTCTATTCTGTTCTGTTCTACATTTTCTTAAAAAATACCTTATCTGCTACTACTTTTCTAGATAAGTGGTCCCTTAAATAGCCAGTGAGATGGTTAAATAAAATAAAATGTAAGCTTTGTGGTCACAGAAGGGACAGGATATAGGTCTTGATACAATTTCTTTTGAGAGGTAGGCTTATGAAAAAGTTGCTGGGGAATACTTGCCATTCTCTACACTAAATTTCTGTTCATTATTATATCACATAAAATGTCATTCTAGAGCAGGCTGTATTTTATGTATTCCAACAGTGATCTTGGTGTGTGCATATAGGTCTTTATGTATCAAGGTTTTTCTAAGATCTTTCTAATACAAATTCACTACTTTTTTTTTTCAGGAAGCAAATCAAAGAGACACCTCAGAAAACAAAAATGTATTTTGGTTGAAATAGTCATCTGGGATTTGACACTTTCCTAATTTGTTGTAGTTTTTCTGCACAGTCTTGGAGTAAGTCAGAAAGTGTGAGGTTCTCTAATCTAGCTTAAGACATACAAAGCATAAATACATTCTTCAAGCTCCAGAAAGTAATTCCTTTCAAAGACAGATACAAGATGAGTACCCTCTGGACATGCTTGTCTTTCTCTATTAACTATAGAAAGAACAAAGAAAATTATCTAAGACTAGATATCTATTTTTGGATAGCAAAAGTTAGATGAAAGAAAGCCTACTAGTCATTTCCTTGGTTGATATAGCTTTAGTCACGGACACTAGAGAGCTAAATGTGAGCTAACAACACCAGATTTCCCTTAAGTTACTTTTATAGCACAACTTTACTGAGCTGCTTTTGATGTTTACCTCAGGGTGAGATGAACTGTACATATGAGCTAAGTGTCTATATCTTTCCTTCTACGATGAAGAAATTTAGATTACATGTTATATGCACATGTGTAAATGCGAAACATCTTGCTGAAATGATTTCTTAGTTCTCCTATCTCTAAAATAGTATTGAGAATATCTTCCCTTTTTATTATCTTTATTATTTTATATTAGCTTTTTAGAGACTGTGTGTTTTCAGAGGGAGTCGTCGTTTATTTTGTATATATCTTTCACCTAACAGGAATAATTTCAAGTAAACACATAATCCAAACAAGAATTAATATAATAAAATATTGGAGTCTTCCAATGTAGGAACTCCAGCTTCAGAATTTAATTTAAGAATTAATTTGTTAAGAATCACTATTAAGAATATAACAACTAAGTTACTAAATTAAGAATTATTATTGTTGCCTAGTGATGAGTTATTCCAAGGTTATTTCTTGCTGTGTCTGAGCCTTGTTTCCCAAACTTTACTTAGGTGAACTTGAGTTCTGCAGAAAAGATTCATAGACTGCAAGAGCCAATCATAAACAAGTTCTGCATGTTTCTTCATTCCCACTTTCCCTGCACACTAGATTCTACAGTGTAATATAAATGAGCAGATCCTACGTGCCAGTATAAACTCACACTGATCGCTTTGCAGGCTTACAGCCAACATTTGTATTATCAACAGTGAGTATCATGGAGAGGCTGCGTGTGGTCATACTTCAAATTAGATTAAGAAATTAATACTTAATATGTCATGATTTAATAGTGTATATTCTTGACAGAAGTGTTAGGCTAATTGTTTCAATTAGGTTGGAATTCATTGCTTGTTACTGGGAATTCATATTGATTAAGAGATGAGATACCAGAAAGCATGCAACAATTTTATTGCTTCCCAGCAGTAAAAAAAAAAGTATTATTTTAAAGAGTCTTCCAGTGCATGTCAGTATTTACAATACCTTTTTAGAAAACCTTGCACACTCAGTGGTTCTAATTGTATGTGTTTGTGTTCACTAATAAAACAATCTGTTTTGGAGGACATAAATTATTAAATTTGAAGATTGGGATGATAAAATCACATCTGTAGTTAAGGGCTACTTAATAAAAAATACGTCACTAATTTAAACTACATCTGTCAAAGGGGCATAATAGATGTTTTATCTCATAACCCAGCTGCTAATGAATTTGAATTGTTGTATACAAAGCCAGCATATGCAAGACCTTAGATGAACAGTTTCTTGAGGTGCTTTTTGATGTATCTTCTTCCAAGCATCTGCCTAAGGCTCTTCTGGTCTATCTTGTCTGCTGGACCTATATCTTTACCTCTGTAATCTTGTTTCTGATGAAGTCTAAGGAACACAGAATGGGAATTGGTCTTTTTATTCTTTCCTACACCTCGCAGTTTTTGAATGGAATAAAAAATGTAGTGTCCCAATCTCTTCCCAATCTCTCTGACAGCTCATAAGTCCTTTTTTTTTTTTTTTGTGCCCAGTCATCCCATTCAGTGGTTTGAATAAGCATGTATATACAATGCTCGAAATTTTGAAATTTAAGGTAGCTTTTGTACTTGGTACTGAGAATTTTCAGTTATGAGGGAAGAAAACCAGCTTGGTTTAAGTTAATTTTTCTCATGTGTGATCGTGGAAGTTGGTACTGCCAAAGTTTCTCTTCCTGCTTTGAGGGTTATACTACTGTAAAATGTTCTTTGAAAATTTATTTTCCAGACAAAATTTAAAGTTAAAGGAGGGTAATTTGAAGTAACTCATTCAGAAAAGTAATGAAAAACACGTTGTAGATTGTCCAGACGGAAGGGTTTCCCCATGTGACTGACGGTGGCTTGGCTCATTTGGTCTACCAGAATGTCACTTCTGTACTGAAACCTCCTTTTGCTCTTCTGACAGCCAAAACCTTCACTGAAATGGAACAATATGCAAGTCTCTAATATGAGAGGAAATGTCATCTTCCTGCTTTATAAAATGTCAGGTCACATCTTGATCTGTTTCCCTTGATACCCATAAAATTCCCAATATTTGTGCAGAAGCACACTGTGATGTTCTGCTTTTTGTATAAAATTTCTCTCTGGAGGGGGACATTCATCTGCCAGTCTTCAGTTAGTATTCTGTCAGTTTGGTAGCACCTGGATTCAGGTGACAGTAAACAGTCTTTGAAGAGTGGGTGTAACACTTTGTCCTCTTGCGAGAGGCAGGGAAGGAACACGGCCCACTTTGGACTGTTGAATAATAGCTTGGGTCCTGTAAGAGGACACCTTTTGCCTTCTCTGTTGCCTTACATGAGGTTGTGGGACAGAACAGCTCTAAGCCTGTGCCTTGGCCTAGAGCTGCACTGGCTGCAGGTCCCTCTTAGAATGCAGGTGACCTTCCAGGTGGCTGACTGGTACCATGCTGTTTCCTTCTTGGAGAAGTCATTCACTGAACACAAGTGATACTGGGGAAATCCTTGTGAGATGCCCAGAAGCAGAAGAAGTGCAGCCACAGATGTTGCATTAGGAATGTGCCATATTCTGGGAAGTGTCATGTGAGTGGATTACTGAGATAAATACAAAGTGTAATACCTGACAAAACTGATTAAACCACTACCTTGTATCTTATAATAGGAGGACAAGAGAGCAGACCTTGGTCTTTCAATGAAGAATTTATATTTTATTCAAGGTTCAGTACAAGATGAGAAAACATTTGTCTTTATGCAAATCACAGAATCACAGAATCACAGAATTATCAAGGTTGGAAAAGACCTAGAAGATCATCTAGTCCAACCATTACCAATACTTCCCAGCTAAATCATATTCCTCAACACAACGTCCAAACGTTTCTTGAACACTCCCATGGTCGGTGACTCCACCACCTCCCTGGGCAGTGCAT
Source organism: Pterocles orientalis (assembly GCA_011057875.1). Lineage (NCBI taxonomy): Eukaryota > Metazoa > Chordata > Aves > Pterocliformes > Pteroclidae > Pterocles > Pterocles orientalis. The sequence continues at coordinate 1,250,378 of WKFP01014813.1, forward strand.
TCCAATGCCTGATTACCCTTTCCGAGAAGTAATACTTCCTAATGTTCAGCCTGAACCTCCCCTGTCTCAGCTTGAAACCATTCCCTCTAGTTCTATCACTGATTACACGAGAGAAGAGGCCGACCCCCAGCTCACCACAACCTCCCTTCAGGAAGTTATAGAGAGCTATAAGGTCTCCCCTGAGCCTCCTCTTCTACAGGCTGAACAATCCCAGCTCCTTCAGCCGCTCCTCATAAGGCCTGTGCTCCAGACCCCTCACCAGCTTCGTGGCCCTCCTCTGAACGCGTTCCAGGGCCTCAATGTCTTTCTTGCAGTGAGGGGCCCAAAACTGAACACAGTACTCGAGGTGCGGCCGCACCAATGCCGAGTACAGGGGGACAATTACCTCCCTGTTCCTGCTAGTAACACTGTTTTTGATGCAAGCCAGAATGCCGTTGGCCTTCTTGGCCACCCGGGCACACTGTCGGCTCATGTTCAGCCGAGCATCAATCAGTACCCCCAGGTCTGTTTCCTCAGCACAGTCCTCCAGCCACTCTGCCCCAAGCCTATAGCGCTGCCTGGGGTTGTTGTGGCCAAAGTGCAGGACCCGGCATTTGGTCTTGTTAAACCTCATCCCGTTGGCTTCGGCCCAGCTCTCCAGCCTATCCAGATCCCTCTGTAGGGCCTCGCTACCCTCAGGCAGATCGACACTCCCTGCCAATTTGGTGTCATCTGCGAACTTACTGAGGGTGCACTCAATGCCCTCATCCAAGTCATCAATAAAGACGTTGAAGAGGACAGGCGCCAGTACCGACCCCTGGGGGACTCCACCCATGACTGGTCTCCAACTGGATTTGACTCCATTTACCACCACTCTCTGGGCCCGGCCCTCCAGCCAGCTCCTTACCCAGCTGAGAGTGTACCCATCCAAGCCACGGGCTGCCAGCTTTTGCAGGAGGATATAATTTGTTCTTAAAAAATCAAATCAAAGTGAATACTGTTATAGACAGCCACTGAGAGAAAGTAGGAAATTTGGTACAAATTATTTTTTTTCTTCAGAGGATTTGGTGTTTGCAATGGTTACAGCTATAGACTCTTAATAACTTGCACGGGATATTGATTCAAATTTTCTCAAACACAGCAGGCAAAAGATGATTATGTTAAAGAAAATCAAATTTAAACACCATGACTCTTGCTGCCAATGGGTGGAACCTCATACATAGAAAAGCAGAAAGTACACAATCTTTAAGTTTTCCAAATTCACAAAGTGTAAAATTGACATTTATTGCTGCTCTTGTGTGAAGTGGTAAAGTTAATTGTAATAGTTTGCTGGGTGTACTATAGTAAATCAGGAAATTAAACTTTGTGGAAGGTTTCATAGCTTTTGCAGTCAGTAGCTGTTTACTACGTAATTCAAATGTATGGTAAACCTTGAAGGATTCTAATCTCTTTCATAAAAATAGAACCCCACAATCTGAAGAGGTGCTTTGTTTGCCTTTTTAGGCTAGGCAAGTGCTTGTTACACACTCTTCATGGTTGACAGCTGGTGTTTTCTCTAACTCTGAGGAAATAATTTGAAGCTTCTGTTTTTTTATAGGGGAATTTTGGCACTCTATTAAAGAATGCTGAAAAACTTTACAGAATATAATGTCTATCCCCAGAGCAAAGCTCTTATCTAGACAAGTTTTCCTTCCTGTTTTAGAACCTGTCAATACATTAAGGCCAAACTCTGCATTTGAATCACCAGAGGGAGACTTTCCTGTAATGCGTGAGTTCCTCTATAAAGATGCTGAAGCCATAGCTACCAGCCCCCTGAGACTTCCTGAGAAAAATATTCTTGAGAACTAAAGTGTTAGATAAACAGAAGTGTTCAATGAAAAAAAAGTCTTGATAGAGGAGCTGGCCTCTAACTCACCAGAAAGACTAGAAACACGTAAACGAGCTCAGAACAATCTACATGGCAGTTTGCAAGATAAACCTGGCCTTGCTTTACATGTTGTGTCTAGATCTATATGAACTGAATGTCCTGCAGCTCTGTGTCTTCCTACAAATCAGTATCTCCCAGTCATGCTTTCCCTGTAGTCATCCTGAACAAGGTTAGAGTTAATTTGCATGTGATCCCCATCCGTCCTTGCAGTAGTGATAGAACAAGGGGCAATGGGTTCAAGCTGGAATATAGGAGGTTCCACTTGAATATGAGAAAAGACTTATTTACAGTGAGGGTGACAGAGCACTGGAACAGGCTGCCCAGAGAGGTTGTGGAGTCTCCTTCTCTGGAGACGTTCAAAGCCCGCCTGGATGCATTCCTGTGTGATCTGATCTAGGTGTTCCTGCTCCGGCAGGGGGATTGGACTAGATGATCTTTCGAGGTCCCTTCCAATCCCTAACATTCTGTGTAAAGGAGTAGTGAGTCTGAAGCCTGGCCTTGGAAGTGCTCCTACACAGCAAAGGGCCATAGAGATCAAGCTGTTGATTTTAAAAAAAAGCATAAAGCATATTTTTACTTCCTAGTTGCTAGTACTAACTTTAGTCTTTTTCGTTACCACTTGGGAGAGTAAACTTTACCTTGGCTAGAAACTGTGCTTCTACTTGTCTCACTTACACTCTTCATCTTTGCCTTTAAAAAATCATATGATATTCCTACTTGTTACAACCAAGCATCACCAAAGCCTGCTTGAAAATCTACCCACTTATTCCTGTCCCTTGGTTGAAGTGGTTTCAAAACAACAGTAAAACCACTGTGAGCAAAGGTTACTTTGCTTTCAGGGGACTTTTGCTCAGTGTGGAAAACTACAAACATTTTAATATTCAAATGGTATGACTGGTCAGAACATGAGGTGCTCCTCCAGAAAGCCAGTAGGTTACATTAAGCGTGCTGCTTAATTTAAACACACCACCATCCTACTAACGCAATCATATGTTTATGATTAACAAGCATTAGACATTTTTCCCACTGAAAATATTTATATAGTAAATAATTGTCAAACTGCATATTATAATAGGTTGTATGTGAAAATTAAGTGACCATGACAAATCAGTTATTTACACTGACCACCAGTTGTATAAGAGGAGGCACACTTGCATGTATTTATTTTTTCTCCATGTACTGGGCAATAAAAATGTCCAGAGAAGTTCCAGACATGTTTCAGAAGTAATTTGCTGACCAAAAGCTAACTGTGACAGACAGCATTTCATTGCCTAAGACGTCATACCTTGATTGACACAGTTTTCAAAATTAAAGGTTTTAGAAAACCCCCTGGGTTGTGTGAGATCCTCAGTGGCTGGAAAGATTCACAAAAGATGCCTTTACCCAAGCTGTGGTCCACACTTGAAGGCTATATGCAGTTTTATCAGCTGTTCCAATGTACCGCTGGTAAGGTTAAGGGAATACTTTATTTCTTAATGAACACACAGAAGATACTGAAGTTAAATTAAAATATCAATAAAGAAAAATTCTGTTATCATTGACTTTTACCTGAATTGAGATGTGGAAGCTAGCTTTCTTCATCTGACATGTTTTTAGAATCAATTTGACTTTAACATTAAATTGTGCATTGTTGCCATACCTGTTTGGCAAACAAAGAATTGATTAACTTTTCCAGGGCACTGGATTGCAATCAAAGTGCCAGATGCCATGATCGCAAGGAAGTCCAGGAACAGTGAGAACTTTCCTCAACAAAGCTGGAATAGTTAGGTCATCAGGTGGTGCCCTGATAGCCTCAGTTTGGCAGAGGATCTGTCATGACAAACATTGACTACAATGTCTCGCATAAACAACAGGAGATAAGAGAGGACTCAAGACTGTGAATTCACTTCTGAATCCTCTTAAAAGTAGAATTAGTTTACCATCTCAGAAAGAACTACTCATATCTACTGTGAAGAAAGTTAATTGGCCAGTGTCTGGAGAGTGTTGTTTGAATGGTCCCGAGCATGGCCCTGGCCCAAACCAACCAGCACAGTCCCAGAGTAAGGCTGGACCCAGGTTAGGACCTAGCACCGGCAGGGACCATCTCCAATAGACAGTTTTTCTGTTGCTATCTGATTGCTAGCACCTTTTTTCTTGGTTAATAACCTTCCCCTCTTTAAATCCCTGTCATGCTTCAAATTAGTATAGCAGCCAACAATTCTTTTAGAGATTGGGATTTTAGCAAGCTTCTGTGGAAATATGGACTCTGAGCTAGAAACCCAAATTTTCACCCAGAAGTACCTGTCAGACCATGGGTTAGATGTTTCAGTGTCTAAGACAAACTTAACATCCCGATCTGAAGAAGTTCTTTCTGAAATTTAGCTAAGGGCTTCAGTCATGGGGGTAAAGATAGGAGATTATTTTTCAATTAGGTCTGTTCTGTGGCAGTCTGAAAAATCCAATCTGATTAACACCCAGGGAGAGACACTAACAAAATATCAGATAACTGCAAGATACCCTTGCAGACTGATTGAGTAACCAGGTGCTGTTATACAGAACATATCACAAACATGGATGGCTTCTAACTGCATTCAGCTTCTTCCTTATATTGTTTATAAATAATTCCTTGCCTTGAGAACTCAGAGGACAAAAACAAGTAGAAATGAGAATGTGTCATTTTAAAACTGTTGTGTTGGCATGCAGATTTATTTTAACTGTAACAACCGTGAGCCCCTATCAACAGGTTTATATATTAAAGTAATAAACAGAATTTTTCTGTGATCACTGTGCAAGCTGCTTCTTAACTCAGTATAAATGTGAACATAAACTAGTTGGAAAGTTAAAAAAGTTGCTCTAATTAATCCCTTAGAGAATAATTAGTAGAGCTGAAGATATAAAATTTAAACCTCCCAGGTGGGTTTTTTTATAACAGTCTCATAAAGCACTAATAAAAGTACTACACTTCTCCTAAGAGCTAATGTATTTGTAAAACGACCAGAGCATAAAATATTTGTGTAATAATCGGGAGATTGAAGCAAGAAGACTGTTTAAATAAATACCACTTGTCAAGGAGAATAGGTTCTTAGAACACTTTCCTCCATTTCTCCTCTGTTAACATTTCTAGTTATTATGCTTTATGACTCTGTTTTACAAGACGTCATAATTTTCTATTGTTTGTTTGGTTGGTTTTGTTTTTAGAGACAGCTAATTAAATTTGTATTTGTACGTACTTGTATGTGCTGGATTTATGTGAGGCTACTAACATGCCCAAATTAATCTGAGAGCTTCCAAAACTGAGATCAAAGAAGTACAATTGGATAAAAAAAAAAAGGTTTTGTCTTGTTTTTTAAAGCAGCTTTCTATTTAAATGGAAATTTCCAATAAAATAGATTTGAAGTGATACTTCCACTTGGCTTTTGGAAACACCAGGAAAAAAAAATAAAAGCTCTTTTTGCTATATTTGTCTTGAAAATTTGCAAAGGCAACAAAAATATGTCCTGACCTTCTCTATTAAGAAGCGAGGTTGCATAATAAGAGTACAGGAGAGGAACACAGCAACTAGACATGTTTGTCAGACATAACAGTCCAAATATTTGTCTACTTAGGTGTAGTTATCTGTTGAATTAAGAAAAAGATGCGTGTGTAACCTATGCCTGGTGAAGAAGATGAACGTAAGCATGGACGCTAATTTGGCTCTTGTGATTTTTTCTCTTCCCTCTGTTCAACACTTACAAGACTTCCATCTCCCAGACTCATCCTGCCTCTTGAGCATCTTCCCCTGTGCTGCCCTGCAGAACACCGAGATCTTCTTGGCACAGCAGCCCTTGCCTTGCAGCATCCATTGTTCTAGGAGGATGTAAGGGTTCGTCGACCTTAAGCAAGCCCTTTTTCCCAACCTTGTATCTTAACCTAATATAAGTGGCTTTAGGAAGTATATTCAGCAACCTCAAACGTTTCTTTTAAAGCAGACAAATAATTAATAGTATGCTGAATAGCTCCCAGTTCTGATGGTATCTCCAAATGCCTCTTTTACTCTAGCATTCAGAAGATCTCTTCTCTTAAGCACCCAGCATAAACTCATTTGAAGACATCCGATGAAGCTGCTGTATACACTGGGCTGAGAAAATGAACACAGAGGCCAGAAACACGTTTGTTAATAAGTAAAGAAAGAAGAAGGCTATCTCTAACAACATAGGCAATTAGAAGTTTAAAAAGTTGCAGGATATCTTGTATATTTTTTGTCTGTCACACAGACACAGTATCAGTAATAAATTGGGGGGGGGGGGGGCTGTATTTTGACCCTTAAACTATCCAGTTATTATATTGTTTTCACCCTAAATATCAAAGAAGCTGTTGGGTCTTCCATTGTCTGATATAATTAATAACATTTTGCTGCTCCAAGTAAGCTCTGGAGAATAAAAAATGAGGCATTTTTACTTATTTATTTTCAATATTTTGTGTAAAGAATGGGCTATTCATACTAAGCAACAAAATGGAATTTGAATTGGAAAGGTGATAACAATAGAGAGAAACTGCATACCGTGAACTATGCTATATGAACAGTTATAACATTCAGTGCTTTTGTAGATTTTAGTGGAAGCTACCTTCTACAATTTGTGAGCTGCACACTTCAAATATAATTGAATATATAATTTGGGGAAGCCAGACCCCTTTGCTTTTCAGATCCGGAGAGGTTTATCCTGGATTTGAGCACAAATAGCACATCATATTTAGTCAAATTTCTTAGAATGCTGAAAAGTAAACTGGAAAAAAATACTGGCTAAATATTAACAATTGAATGTTAAATTAAGTGGATTGATAGCAGATCTGATTAATTTCAGAATATTACATCAAGAAGGTATATTTCATAAATAAAACATTTCTTTCAAGTGAGATTGGAAGTACTTGCAAGTACACTTGCAAGTGCCTCTGGGATACAGTTTGTTTTCAAAAGGAAGCGGTTAAGACAGCATGTGCAAATGGTTTGGCTGTTCAGCTTCTTCCAGTGAACCCTTAAAACTTGTTTAATCTTTTGCAAAAGGCAAATCTAAAACTATAAGAGTGTAAGTAAGCTTTTATTAACTTTTAGGAAATTTTATATAACTGCTTTTAAACAAACCATATGTCTGCTCAGCTCCAAGTGTTATCACTGGTAAATGCATGCGCAAACAGCAGACAAAACAGAGGCCCTAAAGAACTCCACCTTGGTTTGTTTGGGGTTTTTTTTTCTGCAAATGCAAGGTTTGCCTGTGTTGTACTAATCTGCATCAGCAGTTTCTGCAAACAAGACAGTCTCAGCAGTGACATAAAAACTGGTAATTATGGCAACTGAGTCATGTCCTTGCAATGTAAACTGGCCTTGAGCTCCCAGTTCATGCCCCTGACTAACTGCACTGAAACCTGAGGTGGCACGGCATGAGGTCACTCTGGACAGTATGTGACCCCATTCCCTTAAATGTTACCCTTACATGGACTACGAAACAAAGATGTATAGGCATATTTCTAATGATTTAGCTGTGGGGCCCCCAACATAAAAAAGACACGGACCTGTTGGAGTGAGTCCAGAGGAGAGCCACAAAGATGGTCAGAGGGCTGGAGCACCTCCCCTATGAGGACAGGCTGAGAGAGTTGGGGTTGTTCAGCCTGGAGAAGAGAAGGCTCTGAGGAAACCTAATAGCAGCCTTCTAGTACCTGAAGGGGTCCTAGAGGAGGGATGGGGAAACACTCTTTATCAGGAGTGTATTGACAGGTCAAAGGGTAATGGTTTTAAGCTGAAAGAGGGTAGATTTAGGTTAGATATTAGGTAGAAATTTTTTCACTGTGAGGGTGGTGAGACACTGGGACAGGTTGCCCAGGGAAGTTGTGGATGCCGCATTCTTGGAGGTGTTCAAGGCCAGGTTGGGTGAGGCTTTGAGCAACCTGGTCTAGTGGAGGGTGTTCCTGCCCATGGCAGGGGCTTGGAACTTGATGATCTTTAAGGTCCTCTTCAACCCAAATCATTCTGTGACTGATTCTGTGATTCTATGAGTGTGGGTTTGAGATAGCAGAAGTGATTACTACACAGTACACAACTTTCTGAACATGTGATGAACTTGGAAAAAGTGTACATAAGTTAAAATAACCTGAAATAGTCCTGATGTGCTGTTTTTTTCCTGGGATAGAGTTAATTTTCTTCATAGTATCTAGTAGAGGGCTACGTTTTGGATTTGTGCTGAAAACAGTGCTGGTAACACAGGGATGTTTTTATTATAGCTGAGCAGTGCTTGCACAGAGCCAAGGCCTTTTCTGCCTCTCCCAGCACCCCAGCAGCAAGTAGGCTGTGGGTGCACAAGAAACTGGGAAGGGACACAGCTGGGACAGCTGACCCCAACTGACCAAAGGGATATTCCATACCATACAATGTCATAGTCAGCATGTAAACCTGGGAGAAAAAGGAAGGGGAGATGTTTGGAATGATGACATTTGTCTTACCAAGTAGCCATTACGAGTGATGGAGCCCTGTTTTCTGGAGATGGCTGAACACCTGCCTACCAACGGGAAACAGTGAATGAATTCCTTGTTTTGCTTTGCTGTGCAGCTTTTGCCTTACTTATTAAATTGTTCTTATCTCAGCCCACAAGGCCCCTTACCTTTACTCCTCTGACACGTCTCCATTTCTCCATCCCCCAGGATGGGGAGGGTGAGCAAGTGGCTGCTTTGTGTTTGACTTCACATGGGCTAAAACCATGACATTTAGGTAGTCAAATCTCTATACTTCTGCCTACTGATTTGCTTACGGAGAAAAACAAACGCAAAACACTGACAAACATACTATATGCCTTTCTTGAGAGATGACTCTTACAGCAGTATGACGCTGGCTAGTGCATAGATGTTGATTCAGGATTCTCCTGCCTTCCTCTGCAACTTAAAATTGCTTTGACAGCTGTCACAGGTCAAGGATCTGTGTATTAACTGACAAAGGTGGGTGTAGATTACACAAGTAGAAGCTGTTTTTTAAGTTGACCACTGTTTTCCTTCATAAATGATTCTTGCTACCTTATCATTGAAGTTCTCACAGATGCAGTGTTTTGCCAGTGAAATAAACCCCCTTAGGCCTAAGGAAGTAAAGAAGAAAGAAGTAAGGGGTTGGTTTTTTAATGCCATGAATCTCTAGTGAGCTGCTGCTGAGTTTTATATCAGCATTGCTTTAGTTCGCACTCCTCAGCGTGCTTTGGCAATGTTTCAAAATAACGGCTAAATATAGAAAAGTTTAAAGACTGAGGCTGTATTACTGCCACAGCAGCAGTAGGAGCAGCAATAACAGACTATTAAAATTTCACAGGATTTCCTGAGAAACTACAGAAGGGAGAAGACCAGACACTTCTTCTTTCTTTTCCAGACACACTTTGACTAAATCTGTCCTAAGTAATAATGAAAAAAGCCGCCTAGCATTAAAATCAACTCTTGCCTTGTGGTTATGTCCTGTTTTTAGGCTGGGACAGTTTTAACTCTCCTCATTGTAGCTTTTGTGAGGCTACGTTTTGGATTTGTGTTGAGAAGAAGGCTGACATACTGATGTTTAGAGTTGCTGCCAAGACAGCCAATGACTTTTCAGACAGTGCCCTACAATACGACTTCTGTCATAGCTGTCTTGAAGTGCTGAAAGTTCAGAACAGAAGGATATTAACAGCGTATGACATGGACAGGATGAGGTTTCACATAGTCAGGGTTTTCTCCTAGCACTAAGAAAAAAAGAAATTAATGCATAATGACAAAAATGCATTGTTTCCTTACATTCCATAGTCAAGCATATGAAGGCTAGGATATGTTTCCAGCTTTTGTACAACTTTAAGTCTCCACCTCCTTGGACACATTCAATTTCTCATTGTGGTTGTATACCATCTTTTCCACAGGATTTGTCTCTTTGCTCGATACAGATGTACAAGTGAATATACAGGTTGCCCGACATCCCTTAACTTAGAAATTGTACAAGTTGTCAATATTAATCACAAATTATTTAACTTTACAATAGCATTTTCTGTACGCAGTCTTTATACATCTAATAAATGCAATGGTCCTGCTTTAAAAATAGTGGTTTAAATGTTATAAATTAGATTTTCTTCCACTTATTTAAGACTCACTTACTCCATCTCTACCCATGTCTTAAGGAGTCTTGGTTAGTCTAAATGGCATGCTGAGGAGCTATAGGAAGATGGAAGTCAGGTAACCAATCTCTTTTATGTTACACCTTCTTCTGGCTTCTAAGCACGTAAATTATAATGACACTATCTTTCACAACAGTAAAATGGCTTTAATTAGACCTGAGTGGAAACAAGAGTGAGTTACAGTTCCTTATCCATCACTTCTTCATTTGGCACACTTTCAGATTTATCTGATCTTCACATCTAAGCTTCACATCACTACACCTAGACATTGCACAAGAGCTACAAAAAAGAATGAACTCTACATGGAGCTTTCCGCAGTGTTTGCCCTTAGGAACAGAGAAACAACTCCTCCCCTTACCACATATAAGAGGTACCAGAGGACAGAAATGTTTTCACAGATTAGCTAGTGACGTGGCCTTGGTAATAGGGTCCAAATAACATGTAGTGACCATAATTTAATAGCAAGAAGAAATAAATTGTCACGTATGAAACCACAAGAAGGCAGTTTGTCCTAAAAAAAAAAATGCCAAGTATTCTGCATTTCCAGTGTCACTGAACAGACTTTGCAAACTGCTGACCTAAGAGACCAGAAGCAAATAAATGCCAACTTGGTAAGAAGTACATTGTCAGCACGGACACTAAAGCTGCTTCCCTCCTAATAACATATTTCAAAGGAAGGAGAGAATTACACAGTTGAAGTAATATGAGTTTGTGCTCAGTAGAAATAAGTTTTTATGGAGGTCTGGTTCACTTAACAGTGCTCTCTCTTGCTCTAGTAGCATCAGGAGCATATTCAAAGGCTTTTTATGAAATGATTATCCCACAAATGTATGCCTGATATTTTCTGCACAGTTGTAACAGTTTACTGATGCCTTTTGCTTCACTGACAGAGCTGTTTGCACACTGTCCAGGAGACAGCCTCAGTGAATGATGTGGGCTGAAAAAGATCTCCCCAAAGTGTTCGTGTTTGTATTTTATTTCGGTAATTTCACTCTTCTGGTTTATAGCGTGTTCCTACAAATAATGGCATCAGGATGAGCAAATGTCACAATTGAGTGAGGAAGGTGGTTAAACTACTTTTATTGCTAGTAAAAAAACTGCATGCAGAGCAATGAAGTGTTATTCTCAGGAATTGTACTATGTGCTCAAAGATTTGCAAACTCAGTTCATTAGGTGATGTCCATGTGATGCCTTTTTCTCTTTATTCCTTTCTTTTTCCTGTAGGGTCAGGTTTGCTCAACGAACATCCAATGTATCCCATGTGAAAAGTGGAGATGGGCAGCTGTGCACGTCTGACAGCCCAGGCAACCTTACTTGCCTGTGAAAATGTGGGTGTCTCTCAGGAAACTTGAGATTTTACGGTTCTAAATTTTTGACCTAACACATTTAAAATTTTAGTTAGCTACCTAAGTCTTAATTTTTTGTATCTCAGTCCAAGTTCTTGATTCAATATTTGAAAATACAACAGTGTACACACTAAGTATAACACTGAATCAGAAACTCAACTTTAAGCAGATGCAAACATCTTTCCAGACTGGAATAGTCTCGATTGAGTTCAGTCTGTTTTACGTTAGTTCTTGAGTGCGCTACTGTCTCAAATGCAGAAAAAAAATATTTCTGCAACCAACTTTGTTGAAAGGGTAAATATGTAACTTGAAAAAAAGCCCAAATACAGAATCTACAAAGTCCACCAAGACTTCTTTATGTATTAATATTCATTAAAATCTGAATTCTTTTGGACTAATCGTATGTTTATAAAACACAGATTGTCCTAATTCTTTTGCAAATGTTGAATTGTCTCTCAGTGACAGCACTGTGTTCACATTTCTGTGTTGAAATGTCTGTCTGAATTTGCTAAGACTACTTTTGCTAGCTTCAGGCATTCATATTCTCTTTTAAGCCAGAATCTGTCCATCTGTTGATTTGAAAAGGGCATTTGGGTAGTTTATTGATTCAGTTATAAGCTAGACCAATAGTGCTCACAATTTATGATCTCAAGTCTCTCAAACTAGTAATTTATTTTCTTTTGACTCTGATAAGGAAGAGATTTTTATACTTATTGATTATTTGTTATTTGCTTTGTAACATGTATAACAACTTCCTTGAACTGTAGTATGAAGAACAGAAGTACGCGGTGGGCACCATGTGACAGGAGATTCAATTTTCCAGCTGCCTTTTAAGTGCATGAGGGAGAGAAGAGGAGCTCAGAATTCATCAGACCCAGAGGTCTCTAATAGCTATTAGAAAAAATGATGCAAATTAAAGTTATCTATGCTTCTTGCCAGGTAGCAAGGCATATGACTGCACTCTAGACAGGAAATGGATGACTGTATACATTAAAGGCTTCCCTTTAATTTCCATCATTGTAGGCTGGTTTTGCATTGGATTAACTATTGTCTTGAGTGGAATAACGTGTGATTTTCAGTGATGCAGTTTAACGTGGATAAATATTACAAATAACATCTAAACAGTCCAGTCCTTTGGTAACATAAATGGGAACTTTCTCTGTGACAGTGCAGCTGTACCACTGTACAACACCACTTAGAGCTATGACATTTATTTGCCTATGAAACCCGTGTAATTATCTTCCTTGAAAAGCCAGGCATTTTCTCTACTGCTTTCCTTTTTCCTTTGTACAGGTTCAAAAATTCCTAATAGCACGGGGCCATTTCTGGAAACAATACAGTGCCCTGGCCATCACGATCTAAGCAGCACAGGTTTTGAGAGAAATAAATAGCTCCACTTTTCATATATATTTGCAAATACGTATCCTAAGAAGAGAGCAAGAGGAAGGGAGAGAGATAATGTTTTCCAGATGACAGCTTTCTGGACAGAATCTGAAGTCTAAAGCAAGAGAAAATTTTCATTAACATTCAGATTACATGTCGTTCTGATTCACACTCCCTAAGCAAGCTAATTTGGGCTGCAGCCAACCTTCTTACAGTGTGATGACAACACAACAAGCTTCACCGCCTCTCTTTCATTGCTAATGATTCCTTGAGTGACAGCCATGGTCTCTGAGCTCAGCACGACACTTCACCCTGCAGCGACCTGCGGTGTCAGAGCTGCCTCTGTCCTTGGCACCCACTGGGCTTTCTGCAGCAAGGACACTCCACCACGTCAGGACACCAGCAACAAAGGGGAGGGTCTGCTCAAGACCACGCTCAGAGAATTGTATGTTTTCTGTGCTTACTGCCATGGTATAATAGTCACAGTGGGTCATTTGATCCCCTCCCAGTGCCTCCATCATTTCACACTAAACAAAAAGGAACAAAAGAAAACTTCACTGCACTGGCTTCTTTGTGCAAATGATAACGGTGATGTGCCTCCCTCATAAATATTTTCAACAATTTATGGTCTTAAATTGTATGAAAGATCTTTGTCAATGTAGTCTTGATGGAACAATGGAGGTTTAACACCGACCAAATATTGCAAATTGTTAAGAATCCACTTCAAGCTTTGTTAGCACGGGAAATATCTTATCCACTTGCTCTCGTGTGTAGCTGCTGTAATCACTGATCTATTTCAAGATCTTCCCTCTTTGGTAGCAGTTTAGTCTGGGGCCTGTTCAGCTGTCTATGTTATTTTAATAATTCTCAAACGTATGTTTATAAAAGGGAGGGAAGGTTTTGGAAACCCTACACATCTGATTGTTCATTTGGCTGTTGAGAAAACCTGAGTATCATCTTACCAGAATTTAGGGTATCTAAACTCATGTGTACATTATAAAGAACTCTGCACAACTATCCCCCAAAGGACTGTGCTCTGGACAGCTGCTGCAATACCCTTAAACTCAATGGAAATGTATGTGCTGTTAATGATGTTTGTATTGATTATATATATATATATATATATATACATATATATATAATGCCCCTGCAACTCCATTAATTTCAGTGGAATAATGCTGTAAATATAAAAAGAAATGTTTCTAGGGCTGCATACTATATGCTATATCCGTTGCTACGGGTGCCTGCGTGAACATTTTTCAACACTGCATTGATAATTCTGATGACAAGAGTAGAGACTTGACCAGAGCTCCAGCGTAAGGATGAGATAGGAAAAAGTTTGTACTCATAGTATCTGAAAAAGTGAAAAACATTTGTTTAGGCATCTTCCCCTTGAGGTTCATACTGGTTGGGCTCCCTTTGAGGCATAAAGGTGACCTCTATACTAATAAAACAAATAGTCCTTGGACTTATTCTCTTGCTCCTGTAATAATTGCTTTACTACCATAGTCCATCCCATTTTACCTTCCACAACAAGAGTCACCTGCATATCCCTGCTAAGAATGGTCCTTGGGCTGTCCTTAAGTCACCATTTGTGCCAAGGAACTGTCTGAGAGGGTGCAAATAGTCCAAAAACCTGTAAAATGCCAGTCTAACAATTAAGGTGTGCAGACATTTGCAATCCAGTGCTCTTATGGATCTTGGTACTATAGAATTTACTCTTTTATATGTGCATTTGTATGTATATATACATATATAGAGATATATGTATCTTTATAAAGGTCAATGCAATAAAGAAAATAAAAAAGGAGCTCAGTCAAGGTGAGTACACAGTGCACATCTTGGTTGAGTGTGATGTCTGGGGGATCTCTCCTACTTGTTAAGCAGTATCTGCCCTCCCATGCCTGTGGAAGCATCACAAGTTTCTGATGTGCTGTCAATAACAGGCAGACAACTGGAATATTTTTTCCTCTGGCCACTGTTACTATGAATTCCCCTAACGACATCACTGATTTTACAAGTTATTAGCATCTTTAGAAGCAGGATCTGTTTGGTTATAAAAGCAAGGGCTAAAGGACTACGTAGAGCACCCACAGGAACTACCTGGGAGATCCTGTGAGAGATCTGAGGACCTGTATTTAAGTATAAAAAAACCTTGAGCACTGACATTGTTTGTAAATGTGGGCAGGTGAAAGAGGAGCAGAGACTCATCAGATCTTGGTTTTGGAGTGTGAAGAAGAGTTATGTTTCAAAGCCTTTGCTTTTCCAAGGAAGAGTGTGCTGCCATCTTTCTACTACTTCTGCTTCCCTTATATCTGGCCTTATCAGCAGGATGTTTTGGCATCATATCTGGCATAAGATGCAAAGGTGAAGCAGCTCCAGTGTCAGCACCCAGGGGCAGACTCAGCACAGGGAACTGCTACGATTTATACTTTTTTACAACACAAAGCTGGATCTGTGGAATAGGTGATTATACATTATATTTCAGTCATAAAATACAATCCATGAAAATAGTCGGTTAATAGTGAACGAAAGATATTGTTCTGCACATAATAGAAGAGATTATTTTTTATTTGCAGTCGAGTAAGGAAAGCTAGTAAGGAACAGGTTGGACAATTCTACTGTTTCTAGGCAAGGTCATGATTTTTCCACATTACATGCCAGGCAAAAGTGGCTGTTCTCACTACATCTGGCCCTACTCCAACTTTGCTGTGCAGTTTTCTTATTTAGAATTTGGAGTTTAATTTTGCAGCTTCTTTCATTTCCTTTTTTGATGCAAATATGCATAAGCCATTTCTGTGTGCACAAGAAGTTTAGCATAATAAAAGCACTAGGGTGAATCTCTGGTTACTGGAACAGAGCAGAAATTTCATCCATTTCATATCAGGATTCAAAGTGTGGATTACTTAGAAATGCATTTATTAAGTCTGACCTACTTTTTAATCTTCAGTATTCCAGTTTGGTTTCCTTACAACACGAGGAGCTTAAAGGTCTGCTTGCTCCTGCTCATTCTTCCTCAGGTTGCTTTAATCAGTATAGGGAAACAATGTTCATTTGCAGTAGTCAACATACTTCAACAGACTTTGCATGGGACTGGGAACTGGCAGTTACTCAATTCAAGTTTTGCTAGTGATGTCCTCTAAGAAGAGTTGCTCAGCTTTTCTGAATCTTTCTATTTGCAAGTATTGGGTTTCACATGTGTGTATTTACAACTGTGCTAAGACTGGCTCTGGGTGATCTTAGTCATGTTCAACATCTTCTCAAACTGACAATGTGAAGAATCTGACTTACTATTACCTAAAATAGCAACTTTCATAAGTCTTACAGAAAATGATTGCAGTATGAATGAGACAAGTACTGGAATTATTGAGATAGGAAATTCATAGTCAGCCCTTTATTTTCTTGTTAAAAGTGAAACAGAAGTAAAACCCAAAATTTAAAAAGTGTGACTAGAAAAACAAAAACAGTAACCAGGATTTAAAATAAGACAGTGATAAGTATTTAAGGTGATGAAATACCAACACAGCACGAGGAAAGAAAGAAGAGGATAGATTGCTAGTTATTACTGAATGTGATGGAAAAGCAAAGTTAGGCAAAATTGTGCACAGGTCCAGGGTGTGTCTTAGACATTTAAATGATAGGAAGATTGTAGCTCTTAAAAAATATTTACACCAGTAGATTTTTAAGCACTATGAATGACATCACTTTTGTGTTGAAACTGAAAGGCTGTTGCTGAGATTCTTGAACCCCACAGTGCCAAAAGCTGATGTGATGTTGTTCCTCTTCTGCTGGAAAATTACAATGGAGTGGTAGTCTTTACTAATAATGAAGAGATGAAGAGAACACTTTTGGAGATTAGTTTGAGGTATTGAAAAAACACAGCCAAGACGCCTCTGTGTTATGAGATCTGAGGTTTAGCGTCACAGGCACTTAAGCAAATTTCAAATTCATGTATACAAACATTTGTTGAAATCACATCTTAAAGTATTAGAGAATCCCAGAAGGTCATATATACATGCTTAGTATGACCATATAACACAATTTAACAATTTAACATTAACCCTTGAGACATACGATCTTTCTACTCTCTGATGGGGAAACAGCATTTGTATTTGAGGTATATTTCCATGACTATCCTTGAAACCAGCACCTGTTTCAGGGAAGGAAATAGAGAACCTTGCCTTGTTCCTGAGCTTAGCTACATGTTTGTTGCCAGCCTACCTTTCTGTGTCTTACATATACCCCCTGGTGCTTTCACATATCTGATTTCTGGCAAAGACAAATGTTCAGAAGCTTCTCAAGAGGTTGTGCCTATTGCTAGAGCAAATGGGATTTGAAGGAAACCTGAATTCAAGTAGTCGATCTTGCCCTTAAAGTCAATGAGGATAAGTGGAGTCAGATCTGAGGAACATGCTCAACTCTTTACCCAAAATTTCATACTTCAGGAAAGGCCTGTTCTGGGGCAATGGTGCACTTTTATGCAGTGACATTAGTGTTGTATAAATGACTGGCTCTTTTGCAAAAAAATAATAACAACTTTAAAGAATGTTGACCAAACACCCTTAAAGAACCTTGCATGATGAATCCATAAAATTGAAATACAGTAACAGCAGACTAATATTTTCAGCTACCCATACATATATAAAGAATACCTGTGGGTATCCTCTAAAAAAGAATTGAGTACCAGATATGCTGTGCATATTGTCTGTATATTCTTCATTCAACACTGCTTTTTTATTGCCCATTAATTTTGTAAGTATCATGCCCAAACAAATTTATTAACAGTACTTGGAGAACAAGATGGTATATATAAAAGTATTAAGAAGTCTTTCTTCATTTATCTGGTGGTTTTGGTTTGTCTGACTTTTTTTTTTTTTTCCTGTTTCAAACAATTATTAGCAAGCTGGGCTGCAGTACCTTGGATTTTAGACAGTGATAGTTGAGAGCAGTTTGTTCTTAGCCTTTCACTGCACGACAGTCAATATTGTTCACCATGTGAGAGCACTACCAGCTTTATTTCATGGTTCTATTGTTGGTGACTATTCAGTGACTCACAAATCAGAAGCACCGATGTCAACTGTTAACCACTTCTACTCTTCTGGCCACTGCTTCTGGTTTCTCACCGAACAAAACCTTTGTTTAAATCTATTCAAACAATAGATTGACTGGAGTAAGCCAAGAAGTGAAGTTAAAACTTTGTGCTGCTTTGAAAGTAAAATGATGTTTCCTTTAGCTGTAGCGGTAGCTCTAGCCTTCATAGGTACATTCGCTTCCATAGAAGCTCTGCAGTGAAAAATACAAGTTTTAACTATTATGGTGAGACATAAAGTCTAATATAAGACATATGCTGAGCAGGAAAGAGGTTGCACTGTAGCGCATGTATTTAAATAGACTGAGAGTTTATTCTTGTGAAACTACTGTTAGTTGGAGCTGCACAATAACAGCATATGTAACCATCAAAGCAGTTCTCAGCTTGCTCATTCTGACACAGAGTATGTGGCAAAGATGCAATCTGGTCTATAGTAAAAGGCAGTGTATTTGCTAGGCTGTAGACATGGCAGTCTGGTTATGACTGCATGCTTCATTGCTCACAGAAGAAATGTGTCAAGTGTGGTTGCATTCTTCATGCTTCTTGCAATGCTTTCAATACTTGAAACACATTTACTTTTTTTACAGTCTTATAGTAGGATGATTTTAATTATTATTTTAATAAATAACATGAAAAATTACATACATGAAAAATATCCACAGTATGTTTTGCCTTATGTATGTGTCATTGTATTGTGTCTATCGGTGGCTTTACAGACAGACAGCTGTGTATTATCAGGGGGGAAAAAATAGAAAAGCCTAGGCATTTACAGGCCATGATACTGTAGTTGTGTGGCAATTAGCAATAGAAATTCTTCATTCTGATTCCATGACTAAAAATCTGTTTCACAATGATTGTGATGAGTTGATATGGTTCCTGGAAAAGTGGCTCTGTTTGTGTCTCCTACATTTTCTGTGTCAATAAAACAGTACTTTGTTCTAATCCCCTTTTTTAGCACAGTTCCTGAGCTGGTAGTTAAAGATTGCTCTCTATCTATGTGATTGAGATGCGTCAAAAACATGTGCTGCATATATTCAAGTGGTAAAGATGAGTTTGACTAAGACATATCAGAGAGAACACCGGAGAGTATATGTGTGCTAAATGAATGGAAGCAAGCAGATTACCTGAACTTGAAAACAATGTCCCATAAGGGCAGAATTAGGAACCTAATTTTCTGTGCATACTCTGGTGTGATTCTCAGAAATTCTTCAATGTTTATGTCAAGATCTTGAGACTGATAGTATATTTCCTCTCTCTTGTGCAAATAAAATTATGCTAATAGAAATTTTGATTCCTTAAAAGACTTTTTTTTTCTGGAGGTGCAATCCCTTGAGAGTTTATGACCCTGCAACTTTGTATTATTGTCAGACATATATATTGTTTTGTATAAATCAATAATTTATTGGCTTAATTTTATAGTTTCTGTTACAAAATCATATAGGTTGCATGACCTCAATTTTGCATTTTTAATCTATTTATCCATTTTCTACATGACCTGGGTGATCTTTCCTTTGAAAGAATAAGCTCTGTGTTGCACAGATGAAGCTTTCTGAAGTTCTCAGTACTTAAGAATTAGCAGCTTTGATTCTCACTCACCAGCCCATTGCAACAACAGAAGCCTGGATGGAGAAAGAGGATGTTTTTAATAACCTGAAATGTGACTAGAAAGGATTGTATGAGTCAAAAGACAGAAAAAGGAAAATCGCATTGGGAAGCTTCTTCCACCAACAGAGTAATATAGACACTTTGTTTAAGGAATAAGCATCCAGAACAGTTGTGTCACTGAGAAGAACAGCAGGAAGATGAAGACAACCTAGTTGTGTGATGGTGCAATTCATCCATTATCAAAATAAAAGGAAACAAATATACACGCCTTCCTATTCTTTCCCATAAATTCATCACTCTTTCTGGCACCACCCCTTGCTTTATGTGAGAAGCCTGTGTTGGAATTTTCAAGAATAAAACTTGGATGATTAAAGGTTCTGGTCAGTAGAATATGCCTTAGACCTCAAGAGTTAGGAGCAGTGATCCTGTTCTTCTCAGGCCCAGGTGGTGCAGGAACACTGACTCTATCCACAGCAGGTCAGTGGTCTGCCAAAGGAGAAAAGAGAGGATTGGGGAAAGAGTTCCCCTATTGCTTGCTTGCAGGCTCCAGAGGATCTACAGAAATATTCACTCAGGAGGTAAAGCAAGACCATACCGCATAATCCCCACTAATATGTAGACAGTACTGGGGAAGGGAGAAGGACTCAGTAGCACGATATCTCTGGTTGCTCAAAACATTGCTAACGCAGAGAGTTTGTAAAGGGCTAACATTGCATCATCGATCTTCTCCCCTGTCACGTGCTGCAGTAAACCTTGGTTCTTTGTTCAGGGCCATGCTGAAAGTCTCACCAGGCTCTAATAGGAAGATAATATTGCTTTCTAAGAAACCCTTGGCAACTTCAAGAGAATGTCCTGAACGTTTGGAAAGCTTCCCTTCTAAAGATTTTCCTGTTTTGCAATGATATGTTAAGGAATATCAGAGTGGGAGGTTCAGGCTGTAGATCAGAAGTTTATAAGCTCTGCATAGATTAAAACCTGATTGGTAGTAAATGAGTCCAGAAAGGAAGAGGAAAAAAACCAAACCAAACCATATAAACTATTTGTAAACATTTAAGGTCAGGAGCAATAACAACTCAGCAGGAGCTGTGTCTAGCTTCAGCTTTCACTTGCTCAGAATCTGTGTCTAATCAGCGACTAACATTGCTAAACACTGGAAACCTCATTTGCAACAACACAGCTGCAAAGGAGCTGGCACAGAAAGGCGAGCTTAGAAGCTTAGAAAACAATGGAGTTCATGCTTAAAGCTTTGTCTTCCATTTGGACTGTTGGATCTCTTTACATCAGTCTAGTATTCAGGTCGCAAGTACTAATGGCGATAGCAATAAAAAACCTCTTGTGTAACTCTTAATTGTGACCTGAAAGAAAAGGGAATAGTGAGGAAAATTCTAATTCTAGATTCTTTTCTCAAATCGCCATAACTCTTAAACTGAGCTCTGACGTGAGTGTATGTGCTTACGTCTTCAAGGAACTATCCTTTCACTGAGTGACCCAGCCACTCAATTTTTCTAATCACCCCTTACTTCCTCAAAACCAAGTGTGAACAAAATGCCTTTGCAAAAATACTTTTCCTGTCGATTGACTTTGGTTGATAATTTCTAGTTCTGAAAAAGAGTAGAAACTGAAATAAATCAATATAAACATTCTGTCAGGCACCCAGATACGCTGTGCCACTGACGAAATTTGGTTTAAAAAGACCCCAACATGCTCATTAAATGTACAGTGTGCCCTGAACCTGCTTAGAAGGAGCATATATCAGACATCCTAACCTAGAGACTGCTGTTTTGAATCAGACTTATTATACATGGCCATATGTCATTTGATGGTGGCTGGTCTGGGATTTGTCAGGTGGGCAAAAATATCCACACCAAACAGATATAGGATAATTTGCTCTTTTTCTCACAAACAAATAATTACAAAATAAATCAGAAAGCTTTATATTCCTGCTAGGATTTTTAAATAATATTAATGTTTTCAATTTGAACTTTTATAACACAGGCCATTCTTTGTACCAGTATAAATTTCTAATGCCTTCTTAAATGTTGTTAAATCCTCGGCCTTTGCACTATCCTGTGACAATGAGACAAATGCAAGTTTAGATCCACAAGCTTAGGACTAGTGGGAATTGAAAGAAAAAGGCAGAAAAAAGAAGAAAGTAAACACCACATAAAGTATTTCCTTCGTTAGTCCATCTCTATTTCTTTATCAAATAAATCAAAAAGTTATAGGAACAAAATTGCCCTGATCACTTGTTCCACTGGATATTGAGTCTGCCAGGTAACAATTATTTACAAAAAGATTAAAATACCTTTATGAGTTCCATAGTTTGTGCTAGTCCATTGAATTCCTATCTTTACAAATAAATCTGCTTTTTAAAATTAAAGAAAGCAAAAAAATTGAGCTGGTGAAAACCAGAAGCAGTTACACTATCTTTTGTTTTATTTTTGAAATTTAGTGATGATATTAAAATGAACTATAGATTTGCCCAGAACTCCAAAACATCTGTTCGTATGCTCTACTAATTATCTGAAGCCATTTCACATTTTTTAAATTACTTCTACCCATAAATATTCAAAGTAACGTTGGACACAGAGTTAGAGGCCAAAGGCAGGTAGATTGACATACAGGTGAACACTAAAATAAGACTTTGTTTCCAGAGAAAAAATATGCAACTTTTTATGCTTACTCAAATATTTTATGTTGTTATACTAGCAAAAAAAAGTGAAGTACCAGACATTTTCTTATCTTAGACATTCAACTCTGGCCTAAAATGTCTAAAATATAAACAGGAAAATAAGACATGCTACATACAAACATCCTATCCAGTAGTAAAACCTGATGGAGCTAGCCAGAGGGCTGGAAAAAAGATCAAAAAAAGAGAGTATAAAATAAAATACAAAAGGTTTTCTCTCTCATGATCCCATGTATGGGATCAGTGTTTTAGTATTCCGAAGGTCAGACTTATGGTCCTAGTTCTCAAGTTTCACTTCAGCTGGAACTTAAATTCTAGTGGTGCACCCTGGCAGCGACGAAGGCCAGCAGCATCCTGGGCTGTGTCAGCATGGGCACAGCCAGCAAACTGAGGGCAGAGCTCATCCCTCCTTTACTTGCCACGTGTTAGATTGCATCTAGGAAATGTTTTGGTTCCTTAGTTGAAGAAGGTCACTGAAAAACTGGAGTTCAACAGAGCCACCAACACGGTCTGGAGGCTAGAGCACCTGCCCTGTGAGGAGAGGCTGAAGGAGCTGGGCTTTTGCAGCCTGGAGCAGAGAGAGCTTCGGGGACACCCAACAGCAGCCCCCAGTGCCTACGGGAAGGTTATCAAGGAGGCAGGTATTTAGTGAGGTGTGTAGCAGAACAAGAGACAGTCATCATAAATTGAAATAAGGGAAGCGTCTGAGCATTCATACAGGAAAAACCTTCACTGTGAGGATAATTACACAAGGGATCAGGCAATTCAAGAAACTCCGGGATCTCTGTTCTCAGAGGTGTCCGGAACGCAACTAAACAGAGCTCTAGGCAGAATTTGGAGCTGACCTCATCTTGAGGAGACCCTTGAAATAGATGATCTCCCATTGTCCCTTCCAATACGAATTGTCCTCTGAGTGTCTGGTTCTAGGATCTGTTACTTGTTTCAGGATTGCTTGCAGAAGAAATCATGGGGGTTTTTGACTTCCTAACTTCAGCCAGCATGATTGTATTGTTTTAATATTGCTGTTTAATGTCATCTTCTTGTGTTCAATTTCTATGTTGTTGAAACAGAAAAGCCTAGGACCAGATATGGTGGAATCCCCTGAGTGAATTCAAATTTGTGAGAGGCCATCAGCTTCCTAGCACAGACCTTTGTTGCTTCAGCTAACTAAAGGGGTTGTTTTGCTGACAGCCACTAGGAGCTGATGACACAGTTGTTGCCACCGGGTTTTACAGCACTTTGCTGAGAACAGAGAAACAGTGACACTTGGAGCAGCAATAAATCTCACACTTGACAAAAGCTAAATCCATATTTCAGATACATGGTAACATTAGTTTAATGAGGACATGATTTGCACAGCCTAACAGGATTTTGAACACTATTTCTCCTAACTTCAGTTTTGGAAATAGTGGGCCGATCTTTGCTGAAAAATTTCAGTAGGACTGTTTCTGAGGCTCCATGGAAAATCTTAGTTCGAATACCCCAAGTGTAAAAAGTAGGAACCAAATCCTAGGTTTTTACAATAGAAAATTTTAGATGGTATAAGCACTACTGCGTCCACCTTTAGCTTAAATGCTTATACAGATAACGTGCCAGAAGACAGCATTTTAATGGAAATGATTAAGCAGATGATGTGCCAGAAGATGGCATTCAAAAACATCTAATACTGTTTTGGAGTTTTACACCAGTTAAATACGTGCATCAACACTGTAGGAAACTTTTCTGCTGTGGGTTTTACATCTGTTCTTCACAATTTCACTTGTTAACAGTAATTACAATTTTTCTTTTCATGACTCTCTAACTCTGTACTGGGTTAGGACTCTGTTATGAGAGGTGTTTTATGGTCCCAAAATAAAGCATTAGGCGAAACAAAGTGAGAATGAGGGGAAGCAGGAGGGGATAACAATAGAACATGAAGATTTCTTATAGAGACTGGTTCACCAGAGAGACATACAGTCTCAGTGGATGAATTTTAGTCCTAATTAGGGCAATGTCAGTGAAACAGTTATTGTCCTAATCAGGAACTGGGGCAGACAGGTGGTTTGTTAGACAGGTTGTAAAGGATACACAATGCATAATAAAGTCACCAGAGACAAGACAATGTACTGATGATGATCCTAGTGCTCATTCCAATGTTGCCCTTCACACTGAAATTTGGGGCTTATCCCTCTGACAAATATGCTCCTAACTGTATAACTATGACCTTTGAACACCTATGTTAACATACAACACTCTTCTACTTGATGCCAGGATAGCATAAAGCGCCTTACAAGAAGATTATTATTTTTGTCACCTGCAGAATATTAATGCAAATATGTATGTTGTGCCAATGTCTTAACAGCGTTGAGTGGTTTATGGGCTGACCACTTGGACCAAGTTTTACAAGCTGTTATGTGCCTGTATTTCATTATAGGAAGAATGTAGGTACCTCATGGTAACAGAAAAAAAAACATTAAAATTCTTCCAATATCCATAGCAATTGTATTTTTCATCACATGGTTTCCATAAACAGAACTGTCTAAGCCTGGGTGAGCCATGATCCTGGGGGGCAAGAGGCAGTATTTGTCTTCTGCTTAAGGCTGCCTAAGATATTCCAAGTAGATTTCCTTATAGCTAAACTCTCCGACAACCTAATCTACTCAGAGCTTGCTTAATAATAGTAATTTCAGCAATTGCAGTGGTGAGAATACTCAACTAGTAATGTGTGCCAGGGAGAGTGGATTCATGCTCTTTTTATTCCTAGCACAATTATACTACAGCTACCACTGTCCTGCACAGTGCTTACACTACTGAGTTGCAGGTAACACTGGTGATGGACGACTCTTTATTAATTCTTGTGAAATTGTGGGATTATTGCCACAAATTGCATAAGATTCATTTGGCATCAGACAGAGAGAGGAAAGAAAAGTTTTGTAGGCTACTGGTACAAAGCTGAGGAGTCCTGGATGGACAAGAATTCTTTTGTTCAAACTTTAAAGTTCCTGACACAGAAACAAAGGAAATTATCAAGTTAAAAAACTTTCCAGAGGAAATACTACTTGTGTGTCTCTATTGTTTCTCTGGTCCTCTTTCTCAGTGCATTTGGTTTCTTCTAACATTTACCTTTTTTTTTTCTCCCTCTCTGTGACAGAAACCAATTTTTAATAGCTTTAGGGGCTCTTAATCTAATAATAGATATTGTCATCTCAGTTTGACATTGAGAATACTAATTCATTTCTAACCTTGCTACTGCAGGACAATTGTTTGTTATTCATGCTTAACTTTTTTCCCTCTGCCGTGTTCACACTGTGTCGGGTTAAGAAAGGAGCATAGGTAGGGTGGACCCAGCAGAACAGGTCTGTCTTTATCCTGATAGTGTTGCAGTGAACAATCCCCATCCTGCCCACTGTGGGAAGGGATGGGAACTTGTTAGGGAGGCAGCATTTAGTTCAGCAAGGTTGTGGCCTTGAAAGCATGTGTCTCACAGAGATTAGACTCCTGTATCCCACCCTGTGACTTGCTACATCATTTCAGGTGCCTGCACATTTATTTTAGAGTGGCAAAATACTTGACAAATAAGTATTTCAGAAAGGATCATTGATCGTGACTGGGAATATGGTTACGTAAGAGCATTCATAGGTCATCCTCTGAACAAGAATGAACAAACTGAGGTGGATGTCTTTAATCCATCAAAATCCAGGAATGTTGAGCCAGCTGACTTTATTTCTGAAATTATTTCTCAAATTATTTCTGAAATTATTTTATGTTTTCCTTAGTTCGGTATGTGCTTTACTCTCTCCCTCCTCAATTTCTCAGTGCTACGTTAATAAAACTGCTTCTTGGCCTTCTGTCTTGATGCTGAGACCTACGGGAAATCAGCAAATTGCCTAACATGAGAGCAGACCATTCAACTAACACCAGTGAAACCTCAGGTGACATAAATCTGGCATACCTAGCTTCTGATGCTTGATCTGACTCACATCCATCAAAGACGATGTGCAGACAATGTGATCTTGCAGACAGATGTGTCAAAGCTGCTAGAATCATTCTAGGAACAATGCTTCTGAGATAAATGACACCAGCGGCTGAATGAAAAAACGTATGCTGTTAAGATTATATAGAAGGCAGACAAGGAACTGGGAGACATTTTTCTAGTAAATTCTGTGAGACCTGTGCTAATAGCAGTTTGGAGCTGAGAAATATGAAGCAGAAGGTGGTCGATCTTACTGAGACTGATCTAATAAAGGGCAACAGTGGGGTTGTGTCTAGAACTCAAGTTTCAGGTCCGGCATCCACACAAGGAGCAAGATTCAGAAAAATTTTTGCACTGAGAGATTCAGAAAAAAGCTACAAGGACTATCTGGCATCCAGAAAACTTGCATTTACTGTAAGAGACTGAGGAAATCCAGTCTATCTAATTTCTCCCCCTGGGGTCTAAAAAGTAACTTATTAATAGTCTACAAATGTTTTCTTTACTATTGGAAGTCTTCTCTCTTCTTGCCATGCAAGTATTCAGTGTAGAAAATCAAAAAATCTCTTCTTTCCAAGAAGAGAAAACTTCTCTTATAGAGGACACCTTTTTAAAAAAGGAAGGTAATAGGGCCAAATCTGACATCTGGTTATTTGTTGCTAGAACCAATTCAAACTTGTCAACACTGGGAAAGTAGTATTTTCCAACCGAGATTGACTCTCAGTCATGATTTCTTAGATTATGTTCTAAGTTAACCAGAAGTGATTCAGGATTGCTAGATAAATTCTTACATGGTTAAAAAACGACATTTTAATGTCAGATTTACAAATGCATAAGTGATAAATATTTGACTTGTTAATTTCAATTTACTGACTGGAAATACAAGGTCGTAAAAGCAGCTGGCTGTCAACAGACCATTAGCTGCCACTGTCTCCCAATCACCTGCAGAGTGTCCCATGAAGTGCTCCCCATTAATGAAGGCATTATTAATAAGTATTGTATAGTGGCAGAGGAGTAAAAATTAAGTCCGGTATTATCTCCAGAGTCAATGGTCAGATGGACCTTAACATGGAAGCTGGCAACCTCACCCACTGTGATTGCCAGCCAGTAGTTATTTACATACGGCTTGTTTCTAAATGGTGAAAAATCTGGCATGGTTGTAAAGGTCTTCTAGTGGCTCAGTTGCTAAGAGATAGGAGGTTTTGCTTTGATGCAGATAGTAAACAGCTGTTTACAAACCACATTTACACATGCTCTAGTAGGATCCCTTTGCTTGTTTGGGTTTTTTTCCTACTAGTTGCATGGTGTTAACATCTGTCAAATAACAAATAGCAATACCTGAAATGTGTGAATATTAATAAAGACGTTATTTTTACCATGAGAGGGACAAGAAAGTAAATCTCATTAAAATATTTTATTTTAATATCTTTTCTCAGTTGAGGATGATTACCTGTTCCTCAAATGATTTCTACATTTTATCCCCTAACTTGAAAGCAGAGTTAGCATGACTAACCCTTAAATGGTTTCACAATTTCTTAAGTCTTGAGGGCACATATGATCATGCTATCATATCTGGCATAACACAATCCCCATAATTCCATTAAGTAGTTCGTGGACTGACTTATGTCTTCTGACTGATCTAGAACTTATCTTTTGAGAAAGCTACAGCCAATCTAGTATGAAAGGTCTCAAATGAGAAAGAAAACACTGCATACGTAACAAGTTGTTCCAATGTTAAATCACTCTCAAAGTTTAAAAATGTGCATGTTAACTGTAGTTTGAATTTAGCTCTGTTTTGAATCTTTTTCAATGCCTTGATCTGAGGGTAACCAGTTAGAGTGCTTGGTGTGTTGAAATGCAGTTGGAGGTACATCATAGCATCTCTAAACAGCTTTTTGGCACTGTTTAGGAAGTTTTTTAGTTGTAGGTATAATAACTCTTATCTACAAATCTTTCTGGAATCCCAGTGCAACTATTCATACCCTGTGGACAGCAGGTCACTGAAATGCTTTCTCATTGTCTTAACCAAATACTTCATCTATACCATTTCAGCAGTATTTCTCATGGACACTGTGGCTATCAGCCTCTGGCCAATATTTCTTTGTTGCATGTCAAGTAAAAATGTGCGCTGAGTGTATTAGCTCTTGCCCATTTGGAGCTTTACATGAGCACTTTAGCAATACTCCTGCTTCAATGACTGTGATATAAAAGCTTGATTGTGTCATCCTCTGCTGTTGACATTTTTCAACTTTTTTAAAAAATGAAACATAAATTTTCATTTACGAGGTTTTTTAAATGAAAATAGCTTAAGATATATTAATCTATAAATGGATAAAAAATCAATTTATTTCTCAGTCTTTCCTCTTTCCTCACTCCCATCATCTGGTTTTCTGATAAGGAACCCTGGAAAGTTTAAAGAAATGTAGGACATAATAATTAAAACATTTTTTTCACAGCACATCTTTTTTTTATACTTATTGACTTTGAAATAACAATTTCTGGTCACTTTGGTCTTATTCATACCAGGACATCTACAGTGGCGACCATTACCTCTTTCTAGACCCAAAATATCTTATGATTTATGAGAACATACTAAGGCAACATTTTCAAATTAGTTTGAGTGGATATTTCCAGCTGCCAGCCTTTTTGGCATCTCAGCAATCTCCAAAAGTTAAATGTGTCTTCTGTTTGAAAAGATTTAGAAGAAATAGATGAAGTTTACACTCCTTTTTTAATATGCATGTTCCAGGTTGAGGAGTCTTATACACTGCTTCAGGTCATTTTGCGTATCACTATATAACAATTCATAAGTATGGTGAAAAATTTATTAGACAGTACTAGAGGCTTGTCGATAAGCCTCTCATTTTTGGATTAGTGTAGGGTATAAACTTTAAGTGTGATAGCTATTTCTGTCCATGTGCTGACAAGTGAGAGTATGTCAGGTTGGATATTAGGAGGAAATTCATTGCTGTGAGGGTGGTGAGACAGTGGCCCAGGTTGCCCAGGGAAGCTGTGGATGCCCCATCCCTGGAGGTGTTCAAGGCCAGGCTGGATGAGGCTTTGAGCAACCTGGTCTAGTGGAGGGTGTCCCTGCCCATGGCAGGGGGTTTGGAACTCGATGATCTGTAAGGTCCCTTCAAACCCAAATCGTTCTATGATTCTATGATACTTGGCCACAGTGTTTCCTTCTAAAATTATTATCTATTACCTGGAGATACTGTAATTCTTGTTCTGGGATAAACTATAAATCAGTCTCTTAAAAAGCATAGAAATGATACATAGAGGAATGGAAGAAGCTTTCAAAATTATTATTTAATAGCAAAAGAGGCAGCAAAGAGATTAGTTTTATGGGATATTTTCAAATTATAGTGTTTTTTATATCAGTAATATGTTATGATGGTGCAGCTTTACCATTCCTCTCAGGGTTGGACTGAAGCTTGTGGAGTTAAAAACCTCATATTTCTAGGCTCAGCACAAAGGTCAGGCAATATGACAGAGACCTACAACAGACTCACATCAGAAGTACTACTTCAACAGCTTGTTTGCTGTTGGGATTTTTGGTTTTCTTTATTAGCTGGTCTCTGGAAGTATAGTTCAACATAGTTCAGCTTTTGACCTTTCCTCTCTTCACTGTTTTGGATGTCTCTGGTAAATTTAAAGATTACATAGTTGCAAGAATCTTGAATTATCTTCCGTTTTGAAACATCAGTGCAACCTGGGATAGTCAGAGGAAGATGAATGGCTTTCAGGAAGCATTTCAGAAAGCAATATGTTATGTTCAAAGAGTGGATCTGATTCTAGCTTCAGTGGAGTTCAGCAGGATCTGGGAGCATCTCAGTGCTGCCCAGCAGCTGTGAGTTACCAGCTCCGGAACTAATAGGCAAATCCACTGCTACTGCCAGATTACAGCCGCCTCCCCTCCTGCTGAGCTGGCCTGGCATGGCTGGTCCTGCGGCTCAAGGAAGGAAAACATCGCCTGCAAGGAGAGAGAGCAGCTGCTGAGGAGAGCCAAGCTCTCCTGCGTTCTGCTCGGTATGGTGACTCCAGCAGTCAAACATAAAATCTTTACTCTGTGGGTGGATTTCCAGTGAGCTCAGAGTAGTGCAGGATGCAGCACTGGAAACCCAGCATGGTAGAGAGTCAAGACACTGCTGGTTGCAGGTGTATCTTGTGGTTGTGGAGGACGGTACCCATGGAGGTAACACCTTCATAGTGCAGTGGGAATAAGAGTAAGAGTGATCTAGTATGCTTTCACTGAGTTTGTCTAGCTCCCAGCTTCAGGCATTTGCCTCAAGGATAACACAATCTGTTTTGATACTGCAGTAGTAGTCACCAAAACGAAGAGCCTATCAGGAGCCATGGCAAAATTCAAAAAATTATAGCTAAAACTACCAGACTGCCTTGCAGAGAGTTGCTTCCACGTGTCCTGTTGTTAGTCTTAGCTGCTTGTGGAGATTTTGAACAAGTTTATTCCATTATCAATGGACACTAATCTCTGACTCTTGGCTGTAGTCGGGCTGTGTGCTTGAAGCAGACATTACATTGTATGTAGAGTTTGGAAGTGTCTTTACTGTAGATACATTTGGCTGTTTCATGCACAAAATGAGCTCTTCAGAAAATACTATGGCTGGGATAAGTTGCAGAATACTGACTGTGGCTATACAATCTGTCCTGAGCATTCCTAGAAACTAAAGAACAATAAACTGGCATAATAGTCTTACTGATTTCAATTAAGAGGAAAGTTGACAGCAGTAAACAGAACCTACTTGCTTCACCATTTCAAGTGAAGGAAGACTGAATCAATCTATTCGTTTTTACTGGGGTAAGACTAGGCTGTGACTTGGCAGAGTACTTTCTGCTTTCCTTTTCTACTTTGGTACTAAAATGAGTGTTATGAGTCAGAATTTATTTTCTTATTAGTAACATAACTTTGTAATAAGGATGCAAATATCTTAGTTTTAACAAAAAGTAACGATGCATCTCTAAAATTATATACAAAGACATTACACCAGTTAAATGTCTTTCTTTTTTTTTTGGTGTTATGTGTCAACTTTCATCATCTTGCTCTTCTCTGTGTCTAAATTGACTGAAATTACTTTTACCCATATTGTATAGTAAATTTCAAAATAATCACATTTTGTTACAGTATTTAGTGTCAAGTACTTTTATGCACAGTACAGGCTCTGTTTTTGTAAAAACTCTGTTCCTAGCCACCTGGCAGCTCATTCTTAATTCATGTGCATTTAGTTACAGCTGGCACAAAAAGCAGAGTTTTCCAAGGACACCCTGCAGATTTACCCAGTGGAAATTACAACCTCTCTAAAAATGTTTCATGATCAAATTCTGTTTTCTCAGGCCTGTTTTGTCAGGTTGTGGTTTTGGGTAAAAGTACTGGAGACATTGAGCTTCCAGGATGATGTCTAATTAGAATTACACTGAAGGTAACCAAACAACTCCTAAATGGGACAGACATTTCCATCTGTTGGTTCCATTGCAGGGTCAACATTTAGGACACTCAATGATTCTTGTAGAGACACACTACCCACTGCCCAAATTTTGTTTTTAAATTTCTAAACAAAGAGAGGTTGTGTTTTGTTGTTGTGGTTTTTTTTTCTTCAGTTGCAGAGTTTTTAAGCATATTTAAGTCATTTGAAATTATGATTTGTCTGACAGATAGATCCAGAGACTTCAACCCTTGAGAGTATTTCAGAAAGTTAGGAAAGGTGTTAAACCAGTACAGAATGTCAACCTCTAAATAAATTAGCATACATAATATAGTTAAAAATAATGACCATTGCCTTAAAAATAAAAAATACCTTATGGCTCCAGAATATGTCCTTGTCACATGTAATAATGTGTTTCTTCAGGCCTGTAATTGCAATATTAGAGTTCTGTCTGGCTGCCAGAGCAGTAAAGCTGTTGCTCAGAAAGGTAACATGGGTTGTACAGACCAGTCCAGGAGGATGGTGACAGCAAGAGGAACAGAAGAGAGGCCTTCAGAGCTCCAGGTAAGTGTCCCAGCGATTCAGTGACAGAGATGTTCCACAGTCCCTCCAGCCCTCACAGGAACACTCAGGGAATAAGATACTGTGCGATGCAAACAACAACACAGTAATGTGGTCCTCACTCACTATCTAAAGCTGTCAAAAAATGTCTACCATGTTCTGCCACAAATATCTTACAATATTCTGTATTAAATAGGCTGATATTTCAAAGTTTAGATTACTTGGATTATTTTGTATGTTAAAAGATGTAATTTGAAATGGAAACTATGTGGGTATGTAGTCTGATAATAAGGACATAGGACTCGTCAGTCAGAAGGCTATCAAGTTGTACAAATCGGTAAGGTTGCTGGGTCTAAGTTGTTGTTTTGCTCATGCTGGTATTCTGAGATTCTTAAATGAACAGCTAAAGCGAACTTGAACACATGCTAATGGTTTGCATTCAAGTGGAGAGTGTGAATTTGAGTTGCTCACTGCCAACAGAGTATGAATGAAAAAAGGACACATCTGGACTATAGGTTGTGAAAGAAACTCCATTTACAAAGAGAGAGATGCAAGAAAGTTTTAAGTGCTCCATAAATTGGTGAATGGAATCAAACCAAATTTATGGAAATAGAAAACAGTCCCACTTCTGTAGGTTTCTCTGCTCATGCTACAGTATTATAGTAAACATGACAGAAGTAGTACTGACAATTGTATACAACTGAAAATTTGAGTGAAAATCTGCCATGAATGTATTTGCAAAAGTTGACCTATTTGACATTGTATAATGAGCCTGAAGTTTGAAGATGAGCAAAGAAAATGTAGGATTTCCTGCAAATGCCTTGTAAGGCATTGCTCCTCAAGTTTCCCTGTGCAGGCAGTAACCTGAAAACCACATTATGCCATAAAGATTTACTTTGTGCTTCACTATAATGAATCTCAAATTATCAGACCCTCAAATTAGCAAACAATAACAATTGTAAGCAATATTTCAAAAGAAAAGTAGAATACCTTTTCAGTTGGGGTTTGATTTTTTTCAGTTTGAAATGAAAAATTGAATTAATATATTGCATTACTAAAACATCTCTCAATTACTGTAAATGAACCCTTGTTGTGAATCACAATTGATGTGATGTTTTTACACTTTTTATGTATCGTTTTAAAAACCATCTCCATATCAATTTCTCCACTCAGTTGCATAGATGTAAACCAGAGGTAATACAGCTGAAATTAATAAAGCTGTGATTCCTTAAAGCCAGCACAGAAGACACAGGAATTAAGCTATGGAGCCTCTTTCTCTTCCATTTTATAATGGAGTAGAACCACTGCAAAGCTATTGGCTTAACTGGAAATCTATGTCATTTACATGAATAATAATAGAAAGTAGACAATTTGTTTTTATTTTCAATAGCCGTGATAACTGAGGCCATATGTTCTACTATATAAAACATATGCTCTCCATATCTCCCGTCCATAAAGAATTGGCATACATAAATTGCAGATTACAGTTCCAGTAGAAGATAATTGCCTTCCTCCTTCTCTTTTTCTACTGAAGTGGCTTAAGGGAACAAAAGGTTTAATTTAACATTTTGCCAGTTACAAAACCTGGTCAAAGTAATTTCAAAATCTTGAAAGGAAGTAAAAGGTAAAACTGAAAGGAAATAAAATATGGTGTTGCCTATTCATCAAAACACAAGACTCTTTTATCTACAATACTAGTTATAACTTCTATTGTGTGGATGGCTACCACAGATCCAGGGATGTGATTCACAGTCAGGTTCTTAAATTTAAAAACTGACATGTGCGCCAGATGCTTAAGCTCTGATAGTAGTTATTGGAGATCTAGTCATCACAGTCTGTGGAGCCTAAAGAGTTATTGAGCTGACCAGCCATGAGATATCTATTGATGAGCAGGACTGCTTTTTTAGTCTATGATAGATCTGCACTGAGAAATTTGGGTGTGTAGTCTGAAGCTAAATCCCACTCCAGATGACTTCATGTCTAATATTCTGAAACAAGTGTCCATCAGTATTACAGGACATCTTTCCAGAATCAAAGCGAAATGTTTCAGAGACACTGAGGCAGCATTACATCCACCTGATCCAGCCAACACTGACTGACTTCTTTGAAAAGGTCATTTGAATAAGTAGCTAGAGCTTGGAGTTCATGTACTTTTTTCCTCCTTTTCTGTGGATCACTAAGCCTCTTATCAATTCACTCTCACCTTCTAGCCCAGTTGCCTTAAAGGGAATGAAGTGGAGAATCCAGAGAAGGTACAAGAAGGAAGGAGCTTTTAAAAACCTTCCCTCAGAAAGTAAGTCAAGCTAACATTGGCCCATACATTCTTTACTCTCTGCTACGAAAGAAAGAAACTGTCCCCCTTTCAGGAGGACTGAGAAATTATTATCTTTCATGTGATATTAAATATTGATGAAAGGGAACGGAAGGCACTCTGGATTAGAATAATAGTTGGGTATTTGTATACTTTAAATTACTTTGTAAATAACACTAGTAATGACTAGTGATATTTATAACATCCAGAAAAACCTGCAGGGGATTCCAATAAATACATGGAATTACAATATTATTATAGCTTACAAATTAAATTGTAATGCATAAAAAATATAAATACTATAGTGTGAGGAAGACTCAAAAAGCTGAGTGTGTTTGCCCGAACTGTCTATCCCACACATCTTCAGTTTGAAGTGGTAAATTATTAACCCCTTTATATTAAGTATGATTTGCTCTTGTTGATTGGCCTTCCTCATCCATTATTTCATGTGCTGTTATTGAAATATTTCCTTCCAAGAGCATGTACAATTGCTGTGTATGAAGTGACAATGCTATCTTTTTTTTTTTTTTTCCTAAGGAGAAAGGCTTTGATTCATGATTTACTGATGTAGTTACTTGTTCAGTATTTCAGGCTTCTTCTGTTCATTCCACTTTCTATAACATTTTCTATGGATGCTATGGATGAGTTTTCAGTGCTCTTCTTACAAATTATTTGCTAGTTATGTGTTTCATTAAAAAGTTACTTAAGACTGTGATAGTAGAGTCACACTACCAATAGGGAAGATTTACCTTTTCAGTGCTTTCAAAAGTTCTGACATGGATACGTCAGTGTTCAAGTTCAGCCTTTTCTGAACAGCTGCTAACTACATTAATCTGTTAGATTCATCCTCTTTTCTTCAAGGTAAAATTTAGCAAGCAGAACAATACTCTGGTCTCCACTCAAACTGCAGAGTTCACCAGGGAAATGGTGCAACAGTCAGTGCAATTGCTGTCTGTAACACCAGTTCAAAGGATGAGAGAACACACTGGAGAACTTAGATCATGTCTCATCCAGCTATCAGCAGGATGCAGACCACAGGCACAGCACAGCCTTGCTGGTCATGCTGGGTTGAGAAATCCTGGTCTCAGTCTATGATTTTAGACTACTTCCTGTTTGATGCTTCGCTCTTCCCTGATTGTGGTGATGGATGTCACACTGCACTCAAGAATGATGAATTCATTTCAGGTATCTTGAGAGTCAATGGCTATGGTTTCTACCAAAAGATGATTTTACATACCAGGGCTTTTTACGTAAGTGGTAAGTATCACCTCACTGATAGCAAGATGAAATTTAACAGGCAGGTAATTTAACAGGAAGATAAGACCTTTTGTACTCTGCACCTTTAAAATCAATGCATACTTTGCATTGCTCTGGTAGTGTTAACACATCACATTTACAAGGATCATCTCAGCTGGTGTTTTAAAAAGAATTATGAGTATCATCGCATAGATTGCATAGCTTTCACACAGTCTATCTTGTTTGGGTTTAGTTCTGACTCTGTCAAACAATCAATTTCAAATTGATCCAAGAATATATTATGTTTTGCATGTCCTGTTACAAGATACATGAAGGAACTCTTCCATGTATCTTTATGTCATAAATAAGATGCAAATTTCAGAAGAGATGGAAATATCATCCAAATTACAAAGATGTTCAAATATTGTGCAGATACTTTCCTCTGTTTTCAACACTGCCACAATACCAGTGTCCTTTTTGTTTGCTTTAAGATTAGTTTTACTTTATAAATGATAATCCAGACAGCTGTTTTATATAGAAAATAAATGGGTTTGCTGCATCAATATGATGTGATCTTAATTGTACTAGGTTACAAAGTCACAGACGGAAACATGGTTTCTTTGTTCAGAGTTGAGATTAAAGTTCTGTTTCCTTTTTTATGGTAAACTCAATGACATGCATATTTTGCAAATGTATTTGCCCTCGGCAACTTCCTTTTCTAAAGTAATAAATACTGTGTACTGCTTAAGAAATAAAACAAAACAAAAACCAACTTGGCCCTGTGCCATATAGTACATATACAACACAGGGTCCTGCAGAGGTCATCCGAAGTGCATGACCCATTTTGAATTCCTTCAGTTTTCGTGACTTTATCAGTCTTAAACTGATGATTCTGACAGTATTTCTCACCATCCCCTGCTGAATGTTTAAATTTGGCTTCCTACTACTTTTCATACAGATGCTATCATTCAACTTGATGAAATGAAGTAATAATTAAACAAAAAGCATCCCATACATAATTATAAAATGACACCCAGCCTATTATTCGAGCTGCCTGCAGGCATTTTTAGATACTTGTTTTTATTTGTGTTATGTGGCTTTTCTATAATATTAATAACTCTATTTTTCCTGTACATCTTTCTCTAATTCCTCTCAGATGATGTCAGTTTACGAGATTAGTATAATTCTCTTAGATGTCTTTCCAGGACTCAGTGACCTCACTCTGCAGGAGTGGACACTCGGAATGTGCAAGTGTGCAGTAAACTTCCTGCCTCTTTGTACCAACTATGCTGAGACGCTTTCTGCAAGTCCTAGTGTGCGAGGGAAGAAACTGCAATGATGCCAGAAAGCTGCTCTCAAGTCCCTGATGATTCTCAGAATCTATTTGCTTGTGGGGTCATCTAATTATGTCTGAAATTAGTTCAGTTATTCATTTTTGGTTTGCAAGTATAAAAATAGAGAATATTTTGAAATCTGGGGCTGTATTCAAACTGTAATTTGAATAAATTGAAGAATGGTTCTAACTGTGGGGTCTGGGGGTTGTTCCATTTTTACGTAAATGCTGAGACTGCAGACTTGTGTCAAGACCTCCCTGCTGAAAACTTCAAAGACATTCCTCCCAGGCAGAGATTTTTTTCTAGAATAGTGGAAGTTCCTCCCTGAGGTTGAAAGGGTCAATGCTAAAAAACTCACTATCTGTAGGAACTGGTGACTTGAGTAAAAATCTGAAAAACAGCATTTATATTGACCATGCTCACAAGATGACAGCATGTAGAAAACAGTCAACAAATACAAGACAACAGATTGATGTCTGGGGGACTGGTGGGTGTGTGAATGTGGTGACAGTGCAAAGAAAGAGATTTTTCGAGCATGACAAAAATATTTTATCCAAAGTCTCTAAACTTGTTCTCTGAGTCAAATCAAGGCTGGTGTAAAAACCTCTTTCAAAAAAGCTATCAGGGAAGGAGGGAAGACTCCAAGTTATTGGAAAAAAATCCAGAAGTGGTATAAAGTCAGGCAAGTATATTTTTGTTAAACTTTCTTTTTTCCTGTACTTTGTCTAAGTGGTAGATAGGATATTGGAATGTAAGATGCCAGATGTGACAAGACTGGAAGAATGGAACTAAAGCAAAAAGCTTTCTAAACTTTAGCTGGCATTTTAGTCACTTCAGAATCCTGTGGGACAAGATTATCTTCCCCTGTTCTTGGCTGTAGCATTCTTACAATATGAGTATTTAGGATTATATCTCCTGACTGTACTCCACCAAGGAACATTGCTGGGTACAGTCTGTTCAGTACCAGGAATACTCCTGTGTCTCTAGGAAATATTTTTCTTCTCATTAGCACTGCCTACTTCAGATATTCACAGTCGACAATTGCTTGCTCCTTGTATTCAATGTGCTCCTCTACTCAGAACCACATGTGCCAAAAGATTAACTACAGTTACTGGGTGGTTAACTGTGTCTTTAAGGTACCACCACATACAGTTCCAGAATGTAAAACAGTGAGAGAGTAACTAGCTTCTGAGAAAAGCAAAACTTTCTCAAAGGGCGATGCCAACCAAGAGTGAGGCACAGCACGGCTGCTACTGACCCAGTAACTTGACTTTTCCTCTTGTGCATATTCTATCACGAATACATTTCAGCAAATATATGCATGCATAAAAAAATCCTCAAAACCATACCCCACCAATCTATTTTCTCACAGACAAGATGAGAAAGATATGGATTTAAATTTTATATGCGACATTTCAAGATTAACCTTCTTGTTATGTTTTCATATATGACCAGATTTTGTAATAACTCTGCCTGGATTCAAGGCTTGCAGGTTCAGTGTGTGTAGTGTCATGGTGGGTTGACCTTGGCTGGCTGGCAGACCCACCCAGCTGCTCTCTCACTCCCCCTCCTCACCAGGATGCAGGAGAGAAAATGGGATGAAAAAACTTGTGGGTCAAGACAAAGGCAGGGAGATAACTTACCAATTGCCATCACAGGCAAAGCAGACTCAACCTGCGGACAATTACTTTAATTTATTACCAATTAAAACAGATTTGGACAATGAGAAAAAAAGACAAACTAAAACAACGCCTCCCTCCCACCTCTTTTTTTTTCCTCTGAAATATTCAACTTCACTCCATTGCCAACTCCTCTGCCTCTTCTCCCCTGCCCCAACAGGTGCAGGGTGATGGCGAATGGGGGTTGTGGTCAGTCCATGCACTCCAGCATTGGTCCTTCCACAGGCTGCAGGGAACCACCTCCTCCAGCATTATCTCTCCACAGACTGCATGGCAATCTCTGCTCCAGCACCTGCACCACCTCCTCCCCTTCCTGCTTCTCTCACCTTGGTGTTCCGAAGGTTGTTTCTTGCATTTCTGCCTCCCCCCTCCCCCTCTCCTCTCTGCCCTCTGGAGCTTTTGCTTTTTCTTAGATGTTTTCCCTAGAGGGGACACCAGCTTGGGTGTGGGGCTCAGCTGTGCCCTGCGGTGGGTGGGCTGGAACCGGCTGTGTTCTGCATGGGGTCCTCTCCTCACAGGGACACTCCTGCAGCCCCGCTGCCAGCACTGGGCACTGCACCCCATACAAACGTCCTTTTCTTTTAAATAATGAAGCTTAAATATTAATGAGGTTTTGAATTTTAGAAATATCCAGGTATATGTGAAAGTTATTTTGCATCGTTCTGAAAGCAATAAATATTTGAATTCAGATTGTTTCACTTGTTAGCTCCCTCTTTCTTCCTTCTTCCTTCTTAGATGTTCATAAATTGACTCAGAGAAAAGAGACTTTATCTTTTTCTGTAATTCAGCTAGGAAGTCCTGAATGATCAGAGCATCCAATTATTAATAGTTTATACCACAAAATAGAGTAAATTATTAAAACTAGTAGTGTGGTGCAGTTTATGAAGATATGACACTTTAGAATAACTTTGGAAATTCTAGCAGATCAACCATGATATTTCTAAAACTTTCAACTCTGAAAACTCCTGGATGAGTTTGAAAGCCATAGGCACAGCTGATATGAACATAGCTGAAAAATTGATTATAAAGGATATAATTATGAAGACAGATTTATGGGGCATTCTCCCAGCTGAAGTCTTAAAGAACTGAAGGACATAACTCTATGCAGCTACATGGCTGAAAATTGCAATCATGTGACATGTTTCTATCTTTGATCATTAAATAAAGGGTTTTGATTCTTTCCATTCAGCACTAGTTCCCTTCTCAATGGCCTGCAGTCATTGAGGTTGATCAATGTTCATGTTGTCCTTCCATCCGTTTAGTCTCAAATACTTTTGTGGGATCTTTTACAGTTTAATAGAGCTTATTTTCAGGTTAGAAAGATCTGAAGACTTCAAGATTAAGATCTAACCAGACCCCACATAGCCATCCTGTATTGATTTGCAGTCTTGAATAGAAAATCATCTCAGATCTTCACACCTGTTTTCAAGAAGGCCTTCCCATTATAGGAAAGGATATTACTTAGGGAGATCATTTTTCCCCTGTTTTTTTTCTCATTTTCTATGACTATCTTCAGTGTAGTAGCAGCAGGATCAAATCCCTAATGACATTCAGAAATTGCAAATTAAGTCTTCTGTTTTACCATTTGTTCTGAATGTTCAAAGTTTGTGTCTGTATCTGCTCCATTAAAGTGCTTTGATAATCTCTCGTACAAACGGAACAAGATTTTCAGTTCACACTTATTTCAGCCACCAATCCTATAAACATTCATCCTTAACAACACAGGACACAAGGAATGAGAAGTTATTTACACTAGTGAAATTGTTTTAAATAGAGTGAAATCTGAAATGATTTGTATGAGGCTAAACACTTGAAAGTAAGAGGCATTATTGGGTAAATGGCTGTAAAACTGCCACTTACCTCAGGATCAAACCTTGCTTTCCCTAGTGTTGCAGAAAGTTCCATTGTCTTTGACAATAATTTTTATCTTTTTCTGCATCATTTTAATCTTTCCTGCATCTTATTACTGAGATAGGGCTAAAAGAATTGCACATAATAGGCGAGATGTAGTTGTGCCATAGATTTAAGAAGTGATAATGTTGATGTTTTCTGTTTTCTTCTCTGTTGACTTTCTGATAATTTCTAATATTATTTTTTTAATTGCTAATGATTATTAAGGTGATGGTTTCATAGAACTATTTTTAATGTAATTCTAATCTAATTACTGAATGGGAATAGTAAGTGTATAGTCTGTCACTCCGTATGTATGCCAAAGCCTGTTTTATTCCTTCTGCATTACCTTGCATTCATCGTCAGCTAGTCTTGGCTGTCAAATTATTGCCCAGTCACTCAATAGTACGAGAACTTTCTGGGAATCTCCACACATTACTTTTGGTTTTATCACCCTGAATAATTTAACGTATCAACAAACTTTGTCACCTCAGTATTTGTTCCTTTTCCAGCTAAATACAATAAAATCAGATCCAGATATCCCACTGGGACCTAACTGGAACCTTTGTTACAGAAAACAGCCATTGATTCCTACTTTTTGTTTTATTCTTCAACTGGCAATTAATTCAATTAGATTTCTGAAAAGACTTAACAAAACTAATCCTTCAAGATATGAAAGAACTTTTTTGAAAATTTAGTGGGATCTTCAACTGGAACATCAGAGGTTACTGTTGCTTGTTGGATTTTTATTTATTCCAAGAACTCTAACACACCTGTGATTTGTCACTACAGAATCCAAGTTATTTTTTCCCCATCATATCATAGTTATCTTTATGTCTACTAATTCTATTCTTTATTATAATTTCAACAAATTTACTTGGCATGGAAGTTTTATTTAATTAGTTTTTTGTTCCCTAGACATTATTTTACCATTTAACATCACATTTATTACCTTCCAGCCCCCAGGTATTGAAGTTGTTTTGAGTGTTAAGATGCTCAAAAGAATGTAACAGTTTGATGGTTTCTTGTGCAAGTTCTTGGTGACTCCTTCTTGGTTCTGTTCTTAATTTTTCAATTAAACATAATATTTCTGTTGTTTCTTTTGCAGTTCCTCTTTCTGGTCTCCTCTAGAGAATGATTCCATCCTGGGAATCTTCCCAAGCTTTCCTACACCAAGGAATTAATTTAGTTTTTCTAGTATGAGCCTGTATTTTTATTTAATTAGCTAAAATTTACAATATGAGTTGGTATGCAATGTGTTTCAACAACATACAGAACAC
This sequence comes from Pterocles orientalis, assembly GCA_011057875.1. Classification (NCBI taxonomy): domain Eukaryota; kingdom Metazoa; phylum Chordata; class Aves; order Pterocliformes; family Pteroclidae; genus Pterocles; species Pterocles orientalis. Next base: position 1,292,203 of record WKFP01014813.1, read on the forward strand.
AGATTGCTTATTTGTTAAACTGAAGCTTCAACGGATGAAATAAATCACCTAAATATGTGCAAACATTTAGTGCAGTCAGTAAAAAGTTATAAATACTTACAACAGGATGTTTCCTCCAAACTTAAAATCTGAAATGAGAAGTCTAGAATACACTGACTAAGGAAGACAGATACCAACAAGTCTAGCTCATATGTGAGTTGTAGTTTTGAAAAAAAAATATTTCAGCCTTTCAGGGTTATTCTTAAAGGGTGATAATTTCCTCTTTAAGGAGTCCAAGCAATTACACTGGCTTTTGAGAAACCTTTAATCAAAATATTTCCCACAGAATTGTAAGGTTTTTTGGACTGTGGCTTCTGCATTTGAGCTTTGACTCCATCAGGCCAAAAGCTCGTGAATCATTATGCTACCTGCTTCTGAGGAAGACAAGGGGGACTAACTCAGTGGTCATGACCTCATTCATCCTCTCTTTATCTTCTTTCTACAAATAGGCCTGATGGTTTTGTTTATTTTAATTTCTTCTCAAATTTTCCCCTGTGAGCCTGAAGATTTGCTCTTGGTAGTGGAGGAAACTGAAAGGGGCAAGAGGTTGGCTGGGTTGTTTTGGGTTGTTTTGTTTTGTTTTGTTTTAAAGGAGGGGGAAGTGTGAATGGAAGACTGAGTAAGCGAGGAGAAAACGAGATAATTAAGAATAGGAAATTTGAACTGCGTGAATAGTGGCAGAAGTAGCTGGTGCCTACAAGTGGTTTCTGTGCAAAACTTCAGTGCTCTAGACAGAACAGGAGTGTTAAGGAAAAAAAAAAGAAAAAAAAAAAAAGAGGGACCACTTTAAAAATCTTCCATGTTTCATACAAATTATTGCTCAAAGCTGTAGTTTGTTTCTTCTTGTGCGCTGTATAGACAAAGATTTCATCATTAACAGGTGCACACACCTTTGTAGCATTAATTCTCTTTCAGTTTGGAGTAAGAAGGCAAAATTCACTGACTTTTATAGTTGCCAGTTTTGAAGGTCTTTAATTCTGTAAGACCAGTATCCCATATGCTTTACCCTTTGTCTTGGTGTCAGATCAGAGTACCTTAGGTTTTCATACAAATGACATAGTTTGGCAAGATGAGAGTAGATCAAGACATAAATCCCTGTATGTCAATTAAAACCTGCTAGGTATATTCAAGCATGTTTTAAAAATATTTTTATCTTTAAACATACAAATAGTGTAATGGACTCGTGCAGAACTAGTCATATACATAATATTAGGCAGACTCAGACCTTTTTCTTTCTTTCTAGCTTTTGCTTTGATGATGCTAAAGAACACATATTTTTACATCGTTTTCTCCATCTGATTAAAAATAACCCTTTCACTTGGGAGATGACTGTCAGCACTAATAAGAAAGTACTCCAGATTTATCATGCTGTCCAGTAAACCTAATTTTTGTGTATTTTTAAAAATATGTGTAAAAACGAAATTTTCAAGTGCTATTTTCAATCGTTAGATTTTAAAAGTCCTGTGAAGAAACCTACTGACTAATGTTTTCATAGCAAGTGTCCCATGTTCTTTTTTATTTTCAAGGAAAGCATGACCTGTGCATGCACTGTTACACTTTTCTTGCTTCTAAAAGATTTTCTTCCATAATCATAGATTTTTTCACAGGAGTTATTTTTAGAAGAGAAAAATGCCTTGAAGATTTTGTGTGCACTGTAGACCACACTGGAATTTTGTCACACCTATTAGCTGAACTTGGGGCCTCACAAATTTAGAGAAACCCACTAAAAAAGAAAATATTTTCTGCTTTAAAAAGAAATATGTACCATATACTATTACAGTCATCTCTTCTGTTTTTAGTGCCTCTTGCATATTTCTGGTAAATGATGTAATTAAAACCATCTGAGAATACAAATGATGAAAGGTCTTTGAAACAGTGACACTCTTGTCCTGTTCTCATCAGCCTCCTAGCAAATGCTGTTGACACAGAAGTTTAAATTATTTCCTGTGCTCATTTTTCTGGAATATTCAGTTTTCCAAAAAAGCAAAGTCATATTCTAACCTTCTATTTTTAGCACTAAGAACAAAGTCACTGTCCATAATCATATTTCACATGGTACTTTAGGTTTTGGTTTAGCACATATGGGATATAAAGGAGAACAACAAATACTAGGAATTTTCTATTTAAGCTATCCTAAGCATGATGTGTGACAGATACCAGTGCAGAAAATGGGCTTTGTTTTTGCCTGCTATTTCCATGGATGCAGAAGTTTGTAATTTCAGGCTGTGCATCAAGGTGACTTCCCAATGGGAGAAAGATCTATTGCCTTGTGAAGATATCTAATAGGTGAGCTGCCTACTTTTGCTCCTTTGCAAGGTAATTGATTTTAAAATCCCTCACTTTGGTGATAATCAGTTACTTCTAGTTCTGCTGAGTTTAGTAGAAATACTGTCCACCTCAAGGCTGCCAGTGAGCTGACCAACTGAGAGGCAGAAACATGTTTTGTTTGTGTAAATTGTAACCCTCCACAATTTCCTACAGGATGAGTCATCTGTCAAAGCTACAGGGAGCACATAGGAAGAATCTTAGTCCCATTCTCAGTGTTGAGGAAGGACTACAGTGCTGGGAAATCTAAGGATACATCTGAAGAAGGATGGCTTTAAAATGAAAGAGTGTTCCAAGGATGGAGAAGAGAGAGTAATGGGCGTGTGATAGAAGTGGGTTGATGTCTGTCAGATTCATCCTGCCTGATACCAGGCATTTATATAAGATGTTAAAGAAAACAGCCCATTCACAGTCAATGTATCACAGCGCTTATTCCGCATTTATATGATGGATGGGATTAGGGATCCCTCCTGCCATATTTGCTAATGGGTTCTCCTGTCTCACAGAAGAGAAAGACACCTTTATGTAAATAACTGTTCTGTGGGACTGAAGTGAAACAGGGTCAAATTGCAGGTTGATGACTTATCTTTTTTTGGTGGTGGTGGTGGTGGTTTGTTGTTTTTTTTTTCCTCCCTCTTTCTTTACAGGATTGCATTTCCATTTAGTTGCCCTTAGGCTTGTTTGTCTCCTTCAACCTCTTTTATATCTGTCTGAGATGACTGTAAATCAGACAGGACCTTGCCAGGGTATTGTGGAACACAGCTCATGCAATGAGGTGATTCCTGTTAGCCAAAAAGGCTAACGAAGGTGAGGGCTAGTCACAGCTTCCAGCTCCCTGACCTTCCCAGAGGCAGCATTAGACAATTGTCCTTGCAGGGAATGGAGCTGACTTTTCTGTCAGCATGGCTGTCTTCATGACTTAGGAACAGGATGCAGAGATGAGTCAGCAGTGTGCCCTGGCAGCCAAGAGGGCAAGCCGCATACTGGGGTGCACCAAACACAGCACAATCAGCTGGTCAAAAGAGGAGACTATCCTGCTGTGTCCAGCATTGGTGTGGCCTCACCTTGAGTACTGTGTGCAGTTCTGGGCCCCACCATTTCAGAAGGATGTGAAGGTCCTTGAATGCGTCCAGAGGAGGGCAACAAAAGGTGAACGGGCTGGAAGACGTGTCCTATGGGGATTGGCTAAGGACCTTGGGCTTGCCCAGTCTGAAGAAAGGGAGGCAAGAGGCAATCTTATTGCCCTCTGCAGCTTCCTGAGGAGGGGAGGTGGAGAGGGAAGTTGAGCTCTTCTCCCTGGTATCCAGTGGTAAGACACATGGGAATGGTTCAAAGCTGCATCAGAGGAGATTCATACTGGACATTAGGAAGCATTTCTTTACCAAGAGGCTATCTAATCCAGCCTCCTGCTTCAAGCAGAGCTAGATTCAGTTAGGCTGAGTTGCTCAGGTTGTTGTCCAACTAAGACTGAAAATCTCCAAGAATGGAGATTCCAAAACTTCTCTTGGCATGCCGTGCTTAACCACTCTCATGTAAATAATCTTTCCTTACATCTAATTGAAACTTACATTGTTGCAGCTTGTAACTCTTCCCCTTTGTTTTTACTTCTGTGGACTTCAAAGTTCTCTATAGGTGTCACTTGAGTTCTTTGTGATGGAACCAGCTCTGCTATTTGTCTAAAGTGAGGTGCAAAGAGTTAAATGACTTATTCAACACCAATCATCAACTAAGAGTCAGAATCCAAGGTCAAGTTATGTAATTATGCAGTAGACAAATTGACATTTCTCATTCTCTCATAAAAGAAGAGAATAAAAACAATAAAGAAACTGCAACACAAGACTGACTTGTTTTTCTTGAGACATCTGTGATTACTTATGGTAAGAGCTGCTCAAAGTGTAGTTGTCAAACCAAAAAAATGTTTGAAATGTCAGCTTTTCTTTTGTTTACTCTGGAATAATTTCCAAACCATTTCCATAAACTGAGAATATATTTGGTATTTGTGAGTATTTACAAAGTCTTTCAGACTTAACTAATTAGCCAGACTGCAATTTGTTTATGAACTGTTCACCTCACCTTTTTACTTCTGGCGATGTCTGATAGTTATTTTTTTTTTTCTGTCTGATGGCTGTCAAACTTTGCAGACAGTAAGATAAGACTGGCAAACAGACTGTAGTCAATAGGAAGGCAGTGACATCCATTGCAAATTCCTGAAAGTGCCAGGATTCACAAACATATTCGTGAATATCTGTTATCTGAACACTTACTAACTGCATATAGAATTATTCCATAAATGCACTAAACAGAAATCTGTCTGGTTTTCATGGGTGATATCATTACTGTCACCAGCAGAGTACTTGCTCAAGATGATCAACTTCCTCTGAACGCAGCTGAACCTAAGTTCTAACTAGGGTGAAAAAAGAGCTTGAAATTTTCTCCAGGAAGACAAGGCAAATGTTGATAAATAACTTGCTCAAAAAATATCCTGGAAGCATCTAACAGATCTAGAATCTTAATTCAACTGATCCCAGTCCAGAGCCTTTGCAAGTAATTTTAGATGCAAATTATGTTCTCGCTGACTTTTAATAGCTTTGTCCATAACAGTACAGTGGTTCTATGGACAAAAATAAACACAATCAACAGATTTCCTATGGATTGCATCTAGCTTGCTGAATTTGTCAGGCAATATGTTAGACTTGACAGTACAAGCCAGCAGTTTCCAGTCATTTACCTTTCAGAAGTAAATTAGCATTGATTGATTGATTGATTGATTTACCCCCCCCCCCCCCCCCCCGGAATGGGGAGGAAGCCCTATTGCTGTACCTGCTGGGATAGAAGGACAGAGACCAGAGACGTGGTAAAACATTAATGCTTCTGGTCAGGGTACTTAAAGGCAAACAAAGGCGCTTTTCAGTCTGTTAGGTTGGAGTCCAGTGTCATGCCTCATAAGTCCCTCAGGGTGGGGTAGACATACTGCTGCAGAATTGCACTCTGAGGCTGAACACAAAATACCAGACAGGTATTCACACAAAATGAGTGAAGTACAGGCAGTAAAAAAAAAGAAAAAACTTCATGTGAATTTTCTTGTATAAAAATGTCCTACTGTTACATAGTAGCATTTAAAATTGCTGCAGTGTTCCAAGGTCAGCTGTGTTTTGGAATTTTCTTTAGGTTATTGTTAGTAGCTTGAAAAAGTGAAAAAAAACCAGAACTGCATACGTTTCTGTTGATTTCATTCTTTCTGACAAGTACTGCAATCTAATGGTTCTGTCCTGCACAGCCATGTGCATAATGTGCACGATGCAGAAGCCAACAGCAGTTTGTTTAAGACACACCTTCAGGTTCTGATTCTGTCCCATCTGTTGCAAGATGGGGCCTAGAAGTTTAACTTCTACTATGTCTGCATCAATTCAAGTTCTGAGAAGAATTTCTGCTGTGGTTAACTTTATTAATTCAGAATTATTTTTTCTTTTTTTTGCTCCTCCAGCAGACATAAACACACACTAAAATAAAGTGCAATTGTTTTAAGTCCTTTCATATTAGAGAGCTAAGTTCAAAATCAAAACAGAAGTCTAAGTGAATTCAAGCTTTTTCCACATAAAATTCCAAAATTATGGGTTGTAAAATGTAAACAAGAATTTCATTTCATATTCATATAAATAATGTTAACCAGTAATATAACATAGTTTCAAGGCAGGAATAATATTTTTTCAAGCTGTTAATATTTCTTTGGTATTGTGCAAAGTCTAACATCACAGAGAAAAGATGTTTGCTGTCTAGGTCACAAACATTTCCAGGCAGTAGCAGAACCCTGGTTCCTCAGTTGTACAAAAGCTACAAAAGCAAGCCCAAGCTAAAGGATGTTCTAAATCAGCAATATCACTTATAGGTCACTTGACAGCTTCTGTTGTCAAGATGAAAGAGGCCTGTGTCACACAGGCATGCATACACAAGCACAAGTGTCATGTCACTGTAACCTCTTTGTATGCTATGCCTGGAATGAAGAACAAATGTACTCATATTGCATCCTTTTTTTTTTTTTTCTTGAGAAAATCACAAAGGGACAAGAGATGCTATTAAGTGAGAAACTATTACCACTGGTAGGTATATTTGACTTTCCACTCTGTGTTTCTTTAACATTAAATTAATCCTATCACAATGATAAATAATTCTTCTATCTTGATGGCTTTTACACCTTTCAAATATTTGTAGATTTATTTCCCTGCTCAGTAGTCTGTAAGCCTACCTATACGTATTTGGGCATTGTAATCATTCCTGTATGAAGACATGAGAAATGAGAGGCATCAAGCTGCCCTAGGTACAGCTGCTAACAGAGTACTGATGTATGGTGACCCACATAAGCAAGGTCATCTAATGCACAACACCTATACATTTCTGCTTATCATCTGAACCTGAAATGCCTATGTTTTTTCCCCTCCTCTCCATCCTGTCTTCAGCTCTAAGATGCTCTGTTATTAAAGGCAAATAAACCACACTTCTTGCTATTTTGAGCTGGATTTGTTTTGTTTTTAATGAAGGTTTTCAGTCCCAAACACCAAGGGTGTTTACTCAGGGTCTGTTGTGTTATGCCTCCTGTTCTCTCACAGATGAGGACCTGCCTTGAGCAGAGATGAAGCTTGGGAGGGGATAACATGCAAGAGAAATTTTCCTGCTGACTGCATTCACTATCTCCAGCTCCTGGCAAAAAAAAGGGGAGAAATTGAATGAATGACTGTCCAGGGAAAAGCAAAGCATCTTAGCTGTTTGTCTCTAGCCATCTGGCTGTCACAGTGGACAGAAAGCTTAAAAAGGAGAAGAAAAACAAAAAAAAAAAAAATCAAACTGCAGACATTGCTGGGAAGTGAGGGAGCTGGATGGCATAGGTAAAAGCCAGAGCCTCTGGCTGTTAGTCAAATGCTAGACATGTTGAAACCTGCTGCAGACCAGCTAGTGGAAAATAAGACCTATCACTGTAACTTACAGCTTGAGGAAATGTAGCAGGCACCACCAGGCATTGCATCATGGTGTCTGGAGCCCTGGTTTTGATCAGCTTCCATGTCACTTGTGAGCAAACACGCTGTTATCATTTTGTAATCCCTGTGCTGTTATTTGTAGCTCTTGCATGTGTCTATTTTGTAGTCAAGTAGGAAGCTCTGGGGTCATCACCTTGTTTCTGTATATTTGTATATTTTCTATTCAGCATCTGACAGTCTTTCAAGTGCTGTAAATCTATGCAAAATTCTTAACCTTGAGACAATAGTAAACTAACTTCTAAGCAAGGGTAAAACTGAGGAAGGAGGTAGAATCTCACTTCAGAACAATTTCACTGGTTGTGACAAGTATAATGTTCCCATTTCTCAGTTTTGGCACCTGTTTACAGGCATCAGTGTTGTCTCATGGTATTCTACAGTTGAAAAAGGCCTAGGGAGCTACAAGATGTATATCTAATAGAAATCAGAAATATCTTTTTATTGCCTGCTTACAGTAAATTGTTGATCCAGACAAAATCTTTATTCATTAATTCTCTATGGCATAATCACCATCCACAGAAACTGACTCCCACATCTGGATTTTAGTTTCAGGTGAGAGCGACAGTTACAAAAGATTTCTAATGAAAGCCTTCACATATTATTTTGAAATCTGTATGTCATAGCACCAGAGATTCCTTGAGCAACAGTGATTTTTTTTTAATAATCTCTTGCAAACACATTCAATTACCTGTCCAGGATATTTTTCCCCTTGTTCAAATTCTCTCATTGGACCAGTATCCAAGCAAGTAAAACATAACGTAAAACGTGTTCTGTATCCACAGCTTACCCTGATTTTTTTTTCTCCCAACTTGCTGTAAATTAGCTATATTGTTTTCAGTAGAGTTATAGCAGCTCGAAAGAGGTGCACCACCTAGAATAAAGTTCACTGTTGCACTGATACCTTTATAGCAGAAAACTCTCATTTTCTTTTCAGAATCTATTGCATATTCATTTAGATATGCTTCTCACAGATTAAGTTACTGTTTCAATCAACTGAAAGTAGTGATGTGTATATGTAGATTGCCTATAATTGAGCTGGGCTTGTTTTTGGAAAAATTTCCAACCAAAAATATTTGCCCAGCTTTACTCAGAATATTTTATGTCATGCTGTCATGCATCTATGCATGACAGGAATAATGTTATTAAATACACAATCTGCACACAGTAAATCAGGAAAGGAACTGATGGATAGCAGAGAAGCATCCAGAGAAGGAAAAAACCCAAAACAACCCACTAAAAACTAGACCAGAGAAAGGAGGAGAGCAAATAGGAAAAAAAAACCCCATGAAGTCTGAGTGTTTGGACACACAAATTTGCTTGTGTCAGCAGGTCTGTGGTAACTGTCCATGTGTGTGATCTAAGCCCCAGCAAATGCAAATACTGTTTCAGTAAAAGGAAACTAAACCAACTTGACTTAACTTGAAGCTTGAGATCCTACACATGGATGGTCAGCAAAGATTAGTTGATGTACAGGAATTTTTTTCCTCCATGTTTACTTATTATGGTTTTGCTTCATCCAAAAAGGTAACTGACACTGAGATGACCTAAGAGTTTGCCTTCTGAAGTTGTATGGACAGTTTAGCTGCAGCTGATCAGCTCCAGATAATCTGCAGTTTGTGACCTAACATGTTTTAAGTAAGTTCAGTACCGGTTTACTTCAGGTTGTTCGTACTTGTGATTTGGAACTTAGCATCTCTGTGAGTGCTGTGTGACAGGGTTGAGCTCATCTAATAGCTTCTTCCTGGTGAAAGGGTTGTTTTTTCTTGCTCCTAGCAATGTACTCCTGCTACTTCACTCTGCTCTGGCACTGCCTGGCCCTTTGACAAGCCAATTCAGATCACTGGGCTGGCAAAAAATAAACCAAGCTGAAAGAATGGAATATGTTTCTGTTGTCTTTATGAACAAAATTGAATCAGCAAAGAATCTGCTGAGTACAAGTAGAGGTAGTGTAAACACAGAAAAAAACAGGATCATGCAACCAGGAGAAGGGCAGAGGAGAGAAGCTGACTCCTTTTAGTTGATAAATCAGCTCAGCCTGTCCTGTTGAACTGTATGGTCAGTCATCAGGAAGCACGACAAAAGGATGGGGAAAAAAACCCCTCTTTTTGCTGCTAGTTGTGGGTACTGAAAGTGGAAAAGCACTTTGGAAACCGAGGCTTAGAAACCACTGATGTCCCAGAACTTGATCAGGAACAATGCACGGGCTATGTTTGGTTTAAAAGAACTGCAGCAAAACACCAGTTCAAGTCTCCACTGCCAGACTAAGCTGCTTGGTAGTCGATGAGGGATTTTTCTCTTCCTAACAAATATAAACTGTATGCCTTAAGAGGTGATTGCTTTACTAAAAATAATAGAAATGCTATAGGTACATTTTAGGAAGTATTTATTTTTGCCCTGTCTGACTGCTACAACAGTCTTGTTTCCTGGAGAGGCAACCACAAGCCTTGGCAAATTATTTTCCTCTTCCTGTTTTAATCTCCATTCACTGCTTGAGTTTATTGCAATTTCCTGGGTAGCAAGGTCTGATTCATTCTGAGCTGGTTTTCCACTAGCTGTTCCTGACAAGAGGGCATAGCACAGTATCTGTGGTGCCAGCCATACCACGTAGTTGTGCCTCCTGCCATTCCTTACCCTGTTAGCCACACTGGCAAACTCCTGCAGCTCCGGTTTTGGTACTTCAGCCCTTGGAAACTTACAGGCAGCACTGAAATTGTGCATTTTTTCCATCTCAAATGGCATTAATAAGTAGTTTCTACTCTTGCCTCTCCAATTACAGTATTTCTCTAAAGAGATTTTTCTATCTTATGTCTTTCAAGAGACCTTTGTACAAACCCCTGATCTTTTTTGCCACCATCTTCTAGGTGCTAACTTTTGCACCTTACTGGTCATTTTAGATTAGGCTTACCATTTACCTCAAGCACATTTAGGCAGTTGGTTGACCATGATGTCTATGCATTATTGTAACTACAAACTTTGCAATATGACTCAGTCTTAACAGAAATACCTCTCACACAATAGCCCACCATATCTGAAACAAGCTTGCTTCGGGCCTGGTAACTGATACTTTCTATCTCTTCTTCACTTGACCAGATGTCAACAGAGCATCCATCCTTGTTTCAGCTTCCCTCCCCTTTGCTGCTCCTGGAGCAGTTTGCTTTCACATTCAGATTTAGCTATCACACTTACACTTTCCCCTTGAAAACACTTTGACAACACAAATCTTACACTACCTTGGGATTCTCCTTCTAGAAATTAGATCTTTTAAAAACTGGATTGCTGTTTCCAGTTTTGTTTGCTTTAATAATTGGATTGTTAAATTCTCTGGTTTACACCATAAGAATGAAGTAGTACAGACGTAAGAGATGAGAGAAGTAGCTACACACCAGTAGCAGAAAGCACCTGCTTGTCATAAGCCAATTTTGACTATGGTTAGTGGGCTCTTCTGTTCTTCTGAACAGAATTAAAATCAACCTGAAAAGGGTCTTTCAGTGCTCTGAGATGAAAAAGCTTGAGTTTCGAATTACAGCAAATGAAAAATAAGAATCACCCAGTTTTTTGAATCTGACAGGCACTCCCCAAAAGGGAAGACTTGGGTTGAAATAATCTACTAGTTGTTATTCTTGGATGGCAGAACTTTGTCTTTATTTCACGTGTGCCTCTTTTGCGTTTTTCACTGGGAGGTGTTTCTTTTGACTTGCCTGAATACAAATTACTTCTGTTATGATAAAAGAAAATGTGTGGTATTTTTGGTCCTCTTAACTGATATTCACATGTGTTTAGATGCTGTTTATGTGGGAAAGAAATTGAAATATGAAAATTAATTTAGCTTTTGAGAGAATTATTTTGGTGACCTAGAAAACTCCTTTGGAGTTCAGAATTAAACTTGCTATATATACAATATTCAGAAGTGACAGAATTAAAGAGGAAGCTATGCTTTGATATGGTGCAAAACGTTAACTAAACCCAAACCAAGCAGCCCTATCTCCAGAAGGATTTCCTGTCATAGTGTTCTTTGACTGTACATTAGAAATGAGTTATCTCAGACTCCTGCAGTAGAATTTTACCTGGACTAGGAAATATTTATTTGCTGTTTTCTTTCTTAGACTTCTATAGATAAATGTTTAATTTCTGAGAAGTAGTCAGTATTGTTTATGTCAGGACTTCACAGGTTCTATCAAAAATGTTCTGAGCTAGCTCCTAGAAGTGCTATAAATTGGCATAATTTCATGGGGAATTGGTGGGATTGGGGTTGGATATATATCTGACCAGTACTGATTGATCAACTTATCTTTTAAAATACACTTGGTTATTGCCGTATATGTTTGATTAAGGCAATAAATTTGTTCATAATTGATTTCACATTTCACCTGAACATTCTTATCTAACTCAACAACCTACCTAAATGGCTGAACTCCCATCAGCTCTCATGAACTTGGAAATAGGCCCATGAAAACTAATAGCTGTTTTTTTTAAATCGTTTCTATTTCACAATACAGGTACTTTTTAATCATTCTGAGCTTACCTCATGTAATTTTGTAACAAATACATCAGATTATTATAATTCTGCAGCACATCATGATTCTGTTAGAGAAAATGTGCACGTTTTTCATCACTGGTTTTCTTCTTTCCCTTAATATAGTCCAGGGGGTCAAGGTTGATGCAAATGTCTCCCATCTTTTTTTGCTTCAGTATTCGTCACGTTTTTCTGAGTCCCCTTCATTATATCTCTAACTCCCAGTGGAGCTGGAAGCATTAATCTCTTTTGGCTGTTCCACCTCTTTATACTACTACTACTGTGAATCGGAATTGGAAGGCTAAATCCTACTCCTGGCAAATGTTGACCCCAGGGCTAAGCAATTGAATTTGCATCACTGAGTGTTAGAAAGAGTGTGAGACCAACCTTCACACTTCAGAAACTTGCCAATTGGCAGGTTATACTGCCTGTCTGTTTCTCATTCTGTTGTGCCCTCTGCAGTCTGCCACCCTACATCTCACAGTCTTTTTTGTCAACAATTTGTCAACCTAATGGTTTGTACCTGAGAAATTGCCTTGTGACCCATCAACAAGTACTGAAAACCACCGAACAGTTGTCCCAGTGAGATAAAAGTTTCCGGTATGTCTGGCCAATGAAACAATAGTTGAAAATATTTGTTACAGGTTAGTAAAGCAGACACATTAAAAAAGGGGTGCATAGGGGTGGATTTGCTCCATGTAGTTTTATGCTTTTGCTATGTGTTATTTTGTAGAACTCATTAAAATAAATTGAATATAAATTATTTCTTATCAAAACAGAAGAATATACTAGATTGCTTCAGGTTCTTTCAGGTTCTATATCTTAATGATTTTTAAGCAATAACCTGGGAAAGCTAAATTTTATGGGGTAGTGAACCTCCATTTCTTGATGCCCTCTTTCATACAGCATACTTCTCGAATCACAAGGAGAAAAAAGATCTTGTAGGGGCCTTTAGATGTTGCCATGAAGGAAACAGATGGATAGATTTGTTGGGTTTTTTTGCAGAAAAAGTTCAAGACTGTATATGTATTAAGCTTTGTTGGAGCTTGGAGAGTGAATTAGTTCATCTTGAATCAGAAAGTGAATCAGAAGACACCTTGTAAGTACTCAACTGAATCACTCTCACAGTTTTTTTGAGTGTATCTTCAACAGTGTTGGTGGAGTCTTTTGCAGTGGGGTGTCTGAATGCTGGAACAGGCTGTCAGGAGAGATTGCAGAGTCTTCATCCTTGCAGATATTCGAAACCTGGTTGGACATGGTCTTGGACCACCTGCTGTGGCTGATTCTGATTTGAGCAGTGGGGATTGGACTAGATCATCTCTAGAAGTGTTTTTCAATCTAGGCAGTACTGTGGTTCTCTGAATTTAATCTACTTTGTCATTTCCCTGTCTTCCACCAATAAATGCTGACTTTTGACTTTTATTACAACTGGGTTGACATGCAAAAAGCATATCTGGTGCAAAATTTTAAAGGATTTTCCCCAGAGTGATGGACCGTGGTGCCACTGGGAATCCAGACCAGCATTTGGGAGAAGTTCAGCTCAGCACTTCTGCCTGCCTGCCTGGCTGAAGAGAGACTTCAGTTATTCATCAGGGTGTTCAGGGCTTTCTATAGTTGTTTTCCATCCTTACTCACAGCACCAGAGTTCATTTGTCACCACATTAAGATTTTTTTTTTCAGATTCCTTTTCCCATTTTGTTTAGTTCTTTGTTTTTTGTTTTTCTCCAGAGGACACTCTGTAAATGACCAGAACAGCTCTGTCTGGAACCAGCTGTTACTGCTTCTCTGACAGATGTGCTTCCTGAAGTTTTAACATGCAGCTGAAGTTTCTGTTCTTTTCTACCTTTTGTGGCAACAATGACTGAAGATTTGCAACTGAAGTGAGAGCTCTTATAGAAAGATCGTTTCTAAGGAGTCCTTCCAACTGCACCAAGTGTAGAAAAGTTGCATCTGCAAATGTCGAAAAACAGCCAAGAAAGGGGCAAGATTTACAGCTGTCTTCAATAAGGACTTTTTTTTTGGTCAGGGTGTCTAGTTTTAGGTAGAATTTCCTGAAGCCTTGAAGAAGGGTGCACAACCATGAGAACATAGCTTGCACCAGCTCTGCTTTTCCCTCCCTGACCAGCTTCCCTTTTATAAAAGGAAAAAAGTCTTACTGATTGCATTCAAAGCAGCCAACCTACCAGTACAAGCCAGTTCCAGAAAACCCTAATAATCCTTTTGTAAAAAGAGTCTATGATCTGTAACTTTCTTAAGAATTCTTAAATGTTCTTAACAAAATAAGTAAAAGACAAAGAAAGGTAATCACTTGGCCTTTAATAGAATGCTTTGCAACCATGGTTCTTGTAACAGTGAAGTGTGCTGCTTGTGATGAGTGTACAGCTCTACTTCGGGATGTTGGCTGAAAATACTTAAGCATTTTGCATGAGCAGGTGGAATATGTGGCCATTTTTAAAACAGGAACAAACGTATGAATTTAATTAGAAAGTGATTTGACAAGCACTTTCACTCGTTGCATAATATTCTAAAGAAACTTGAAACAATTAATTGTTTCAGAGATGATGTTAAGTAGTTTTTATAGATGTCTTTTTGTTGTCATTTCAGAAGTCTTACTACAAACTTCAAGTAAAGTACTTTGGTTTTGTTCTGCTATTGTTTGCTGACCCTTTTGACAGCCCCCAAATATACACACATATTTAAAAACAAACAGAAAAAAAAAAACCGAAACAAGCCTAAAGACAATTAAGACAATTTATTGTACATTTTACTGACTACAGGTGTTTTGTCTATATCGGACTCACTGTTGAATAGAAAAACCAGACAATCACGAGACTCTGCCTTTAGTGGAAATTGATGCATCTGTGAAAAGAGTGACAAAGTTACATTTGAAATATATGTGGTTAAAACCAGACTGTTTTAATCTATTCATGTAGGTACTTGTCATGGTTTAGAGCCGCCCAGCATAAGCACCATGCAGCCTCTCACCCTCTCCTCCCCTCCAGAAGGGTGGGGAGGAGAATCACGAGAACAAAAGGAAAAAACCTCATGGGTTGAGGCAAGGACATGGAGGGTTCAGTCACCACTTATCGTCACAGGCCAGAAACAGACTAGACTTGGGGAAAACACAAAACCAATTTAATTTGTTTATGATCAAAACAAGAGTACAACAATGAAAAAGATAATGATGTCTTAAAAAGGCACCTGTCCCCCACCCCTCCCTTCTTCCCAGGCTCAAAGGCTTTGTTCCTGATTTCTCTAGCTTCTCCCCCCACTGCCACCCTAGTTGCACAGAAGGGCAGGGAATGGGGGTTGCGGTCAGTTCATCACGTGTTGTCTCTGCCACTCCTTCCTTTTCAGAGGAGGGCTCCTCACAGTCTTTCCTGATCCAGAGTAGGGTCCCTTCCACGAGAGAGTCTGCTCCAATGTGAGTCCTTCCCACAGGAGGCAGTTATCCACTGACTGCTCCAGGGTATGTCCCTTCCACAGAGTCACGGCCTCCTCCAGGCACAGCTACTTCTTCCAACACAGGGTTCTCCATGGACTACAGGGAGGTATCTGCTCCACCATTAAATCTCCATGAGCTACGGGCAAGCTCTGCTCCAGTCCCACGGGCTGCATGGGGTCAATGTCCATCACCGTGGTCTCCACCAGGGGCTGCAGGGGAATCTCTGCTCTGACACCTCCTCCCTCTCCTTTCCTCACTGACCTTCCTGTCTGTAGCTGTCTCTCTCACACCCCGCTCCTCTGCTGCAGGTTCTTTCACTGGCTCCTGAGGAACTCCTGGCTCTCGGGCAGGGGCTGCGCTGGGTCGGCTCGGCCATGGCTCCGTGCGGAGGATTGGGTGCAGCAGAGGCCGGGCAGGAGCTGGATGGACCGGCCGGGACAGGCTCTGCCTGAGGCCATTCCCCCACTCCCTGCGCTGTGCCCCCTCTTCAATATGTAATTCACAGAGGCGCTGACTGGCTCGGCCTTGGCCAGAGGTGGGTCTGGATTGGAGCTGGGAAAGCTTCCAGCAGCTTTTCACACGGACCATCTCTGTAGTCCCCTCCCCGACTACCAAAACCCCACCACAAAAACCCACAAGAGCAGCTCGGCAAAATGGCTGTGCTATGAAATGTGTCATCTGTTAACAACTGTTAACCCCTGTTAGGAAGGCCTGATACTATCCCATCCTACACTAGGCACTAAGAAAACAGAGGTGCTGTTCAAGCATTTCCTCTCAGTGACAGTGGTGGTTCTGGAATTTTTTCTCATTTAATTAGAAAGAACAAACAACACCCTAAATATAATCTGAAGTACTCTCCTCACACTTTCGAAAGTGAAACTGCAATCTTGTTTACACCTTGCAAAGGACAGGGCTGTGCCTCTGTAATTTGCCATACTAAGACGCTCTGAGAGCTTGTGAGTTATTTCTATATATGTATTGATTCATTCAGTTTATTATCTTTACCTTGTTATTCTTTCTAAATCAACATTTTCAAAGCTGGTGGCAAAATACATTAAAAGAATTATTTTAACAATTTCTGTTTCATTACACTGAAATTTGTTTCAATCCATTTTTCTAACTGTATATAATCAGGGGAAAGAAGGAATCTTCAAAAATGTGTTCCTATTTTATAAAGCAGAGACAATTTCAGCCTCATTGTATGCTTCACGTGTACTCAGAGTAAACTTTCAAATCAAATACCTACTAAGACCATACATCAAAGAAAATAATCTGTTTTCTCATAGTCATATTTGGGTCATCTATTAAAATATTGCTGAACTGACTTTTCCCGAAACCTATTTATTGGCAGATCATCTTAATCTTGAACTAGGTAATAGCAAGAGCTGTTCAAAACATTCAAAAGGAAATCTGAAATTATGCAAACTTCAATTACTTTGTTTTGTAAGAAAAGGAAAGAAAATGCAGGCTAAAGGTATAAAGGTATAAAGGTACAAAGGTATAAAAAAGGTAATGAACCTCTACATTCAAATCTGGAACTAATTTCATGTTAAATAAGGCACAGCTTGTAATGTTGCAAATTCTTTAATACAAAACCAATTCAGCTCCTCAGGGACACATTTCTTTCTCTGTTTTTGGCACTTTTAGTAGAGAGTTGACAGTGTTAGGACCCTGAGAAGACCAGCTGGCCTTCAGTGCCCTGACCAACCCCAAGTGGGATACACACACACACACACATACACACACGATGTGAAGTCCCCTGAGAAGATGGGCATACTACTGTAGGCATTCCAAGGCACCATGCTGAGGACCCAGGCAGTTTTGGGGCCAGAGCACACTTGCTCCCACTGCCTCACAGTGTAGGCAGAATGAATGTATGCTGGATTGCACCTGACAGTGCAAAATACTCTTGTTATACAAATTTACAGAAAGAAGTCGCCTGTTTTTTTTTAATAAAATAAATTCAACAAAGAAGCAATCTTCTAAGTGTCCCACAAGCAATGGTTGACTTTTCAACGACAACTGCTTTCTTTATTTTACAAAAAATATTTTCTTATCAAAAATGTTTTAAAATCAGCTAGGAAACAACCATATATTTTCCAGTTCTGTAGTTGAACACCTACTGAAACCTAATGATTTGAAGACACACTTTTTTGCTTTTCATTTGAGAAAAATCTTATTTCACCATAAAGAGGTTTTGGCAAAAGTTTTTCAATTGGTTGTGGTAAATTCTGTGATTTTTTTTAAACAAATAAAAGGAAAAAAAAGATAAGTTTTTTTTGTGTTTTTTTTTTAAGACAGACAGAGATGCCGAAAGCTGTTTATCTGACAACCTGGATATACCTGGATATAGAATTTCACCATGTGGGTGGTCATACGCACAATAATTAAAGGGCTATTATTTTGGAAAACATAGGGTTGACAGTCAGAAGCATTTAGTCTGACATATTGTATAAGATAGGACACTTATTTTCCCCATATCAATTTCTGTATTAAATAAATCATCCCTTCTTAGAAAGAAACAATGTGTATCTGATTAAAAACAAAATCCAGAACAACCTTGCCATTAATGGAGTATTCATGGAAATGAGTACTGAACATTTTTAGTTCTTATTTAACCTCAGTGCAAAGGAGTACCATTTCTTTTTGGAATGGGTACGAGTTTAATGTGACTCACAATTTTTATGTGACTCCTTTGAACTCTCCCTAATTTACCATTTTGATAAAGCACTCCAGTGTTGTGTCATGACAGTAATGACAAATACAGAGGTGTAGCCCCATTTTTCTATTTTGTGTCCTGTTTATACAGATCATGCTAGTTCTCTTCACTGCATCTCAAGCTCTGCACATAATCCATGAAAATCCCTAAAAGTTTTGCCATCCTCTATCAGGATAGGGTCCCTGTCCTGTGTATTTGACCTGCACGCTTTGTGTGACCTCTCTTTTTTGTTTGTAGGTGGATAACTTGACACTTGGTTGTAAATATGTCAAATGATAGCCAATCCATCACACCTTTAGGTAAACTGTTCCAATGATTGATTACTACTGAAGTTAAAAATGTTTGGTTTATTTCCAGTCTGATTTGATCTGCCCTCAGATTCCAGTCTCTACATATTATGTCAGTTGAGAATTCAAAAATGTTAAATCACATCTTTCTCTCTCATGAACAACTTGTAGAACATTTGAAAGATGTCTTTTGACATCCCCCTCATTTAAAAAAGTGAGTTTAATGAGGCATTTTTTGTCATAATATTTTTTTTTCCTCTTTTCTGTAGACTTTCCTGTTTGTCAATAGCTCTTTCAAGTACCTGATACCAGAGCTAAACACTGCATTCCAGCAATGGTCTTCCCATATACAAAGGTGTCACATCTCTCTAATCCTGTATATAATTTCTCATTTACACTAAGGGATTGCACTTGATTTTCTGTATGAACCACTCCATTGCAAGTTCACATTAACTTTATTATCCAACACAACTCTTAAATATTTTTGAATCCTTGCTTTCCAAAAGGCAATTTACCAAGTCAGGGTAACCTGTAATCTTTATCCCTACATGTAGCACGTCCCTGTATTAAACCTCATGAAGAAGTTGAATGAGGATTGGTCTTTGGAACTGTTATAAGACACTAATAGGATTAGGACAGTTACATGCAATTACTTTTTGAAGATACATCAGTGAGTTTTCAACTAAATACCTGTTGATGGATTTTTTTCCCCATTATTTTAAAATGTTAAAATACTGTGAACTACTAATTTAAAAACTGTTTATCAATCAGATTCCAGATTTCATTAAAAATAAATTTCCTAGCTAAAACCCAATTACCATAAAATAATTCATAATTTAAATCTATTCTGCGCTCAGCTTGGGACATGATGGTTTTAGCTTGCGAGTTACTTGTCTTACAAGCCCATTGTTCACCTGTGAACTCATTTAAGAATGTCATCTTGTTGGAGTCTTATTGCTTGTAATTTAATGTGTTTTCAGCTTTCTGAAAGTCACTTTAACAGCACGGAGTCGTCTTTTCCTAGTCCTTCCTTAACTCCTGAAACTTCGTAATAAGATATGTTGATTTTCAACTGTGCCACTCTTGCCTTTGTTGCAGAATCTCTTTTTTGCCTGAGTCTTAAAGACACTGTGCTCTCCTGGCTTGGAGACCTGCTGCCTGCTAGTAAAATATGGTAACATCGGACAGCTCTTTCTGGCCTTTAATTTGGTATCAGACTAGTCCCCCTGTCAATTAAGACAGGCTAGGGAGTCATTTATTTCATACTACCAGCATGAATCTTCTCCTATCTGCCATGCATTTGGACTGCTTACAGTATGTTTTCTCCCTACTATGTGTTAGAGCAGAAATGAAGACTAGAATTTGAAGCCATCCCCTGAGCAGGCAGTAAATATCTATAAAGTTTCTTTGTTGTCTTTTTAAGGCCAGAGATTGGTTCTTTCAAATGTCCTGACTACGATGGGTAAATTGTCTGCTTGTATGGCATCTAAAAATTTGCAATTTGACAAGCCTTGTTAGATGTTGTCTTGAATGATATAGGACCTTGAAACTTATGTACACAAAATATGCTCATCCCATATTCTTCCAAAAAATATATGGGCAGCTCTGAGCAGGCAAAAGGAGTGTAAAATATGTAGTCAAATACAAAGAGCAAACACATTTTATTTGCAGAATGAATGATAGATGCATAATAGTGTTAAATGTGAAGATTTGATATGACAATAAAATGAAACTTCTGGTAGTGTTCACTCTCTCAGAGTTAGTCAGCAGTGTGAAATTTCAAATTGGCTGTCTGCAACTTGTCTGATCTGCTGTTTTTTTTTAATTGCCTGTTGGTTAATGTGAGGAAACAAAAGGACATATGGAGACAAAACTCAATAGTCAGGTGAGCAGCTTCCTTTCTGTGATTTAGATGACACAGTGGAGTGAGTGATGATAAGTGACAGTGAAGTGACATTTTAACAATTTTTTTAATGTTAAGATGTCCCCAAGTAGTCTAGATTCATACATACTCCTGGCTGTTCAATGTCTCTTGTGTAAAGAAAATCTGTGGTGTCTTAAGTAGTGAGAAAGTTGAGTTTAGTGTTGTCTGGCATCACTATTGCATTGCAGTATGATTGAAATATGGTAGTGAATCTGGCCCTGGGAGTGCATATTTTCTGCAGACTGTTTAAGTGGACTGAAATATCTTTCTTTCTAAGAAAGATTTTTATTAATCTTGAACTTGACTGACATCATGTGCAGTCATCTACTCCAAAAATTTCAACATCAACCAAAGTTCACCAATGTGGATGTCCCTCTGGTGTTTACAGTATTTGCACCTGTTATATGCAAGTGTGACTACTTTAGTTGTAAGCCGCTCCCACACCACATTTTTTTAATTATTAATGCAAAAATTTAGAAATTGAATGTGAAGTTTGGCAAGGGGTCAAAATAAAGTAGGCATGTATTTGTCACAGAGATTGTACAAAGAATTGATTGTGTCCCTTTCTAGATGGGAGTGAAATCTCATCAAAATGAGAAGGTGAACTCCCTGTACCCATGGAGATCCTGTTACTGCACTGCTTCCGCTCTTGCCACTGCAGACCACCGGGAAGGGAGCTCTGACTCACTGTCCACTGGGCCCTTTGACCTCCCTGCTGTCTACAGGTGAGGCTATGCTTTCTCTGTGTGTGCATGTGTCTTTTTCTTTTTTAAATATGTGCACACTAGGAAGTAAATTGAGACTTTTATATCTTTTTAGTTTTAAGAAGCACTGAGGTGGGAAATATGAGAAACAATTATCTAGAATTAATTTCACACTGTGTTAAGCCTGATTTAAAAAAGAAATCTATGTTTAAAAAACACTGTGAGTTCTATTTGAAAATTATTGTATGCTAGTTCTCACTATTAGTCATGATATTATCACTGTAAACAGCAAAAATAATTTTGAGACTGAAAGGGTCAGAATGGCAGACTAGAATTTCCTCTGCCTATAACTCACAGTACAGTGCTGTTTGCAGCATTTTTTTAAATGCGTTACTGTTCTGGCACCTTTTCCTACATAAAATTACACTTGATATGTGGTAACACAGTAGGAAATTAATTCTTGAATAAACCAAGATAATTCAGAAGTATCTCCAGCGAGGACAGTGAAGCAGTGTCATTGTCATTGAGCTGTGAATGAGGCAGAAAACATCTCCTCCAGAAGGATGCAATTTATTAGCCTGATCTTTTGAATATTCATGGCACAAGTAAGAATATTCATATGCATTTGGTTTTAATCTTGCAGCCATGTTAATCTGAATGAAATTAATTGCTTGTGTGGTAAGCATAGTGAGGATAAAAATGCTAGAATCATAACGAAATTAGGAAGCATTACTGAAATAATTGATTACAGGCTGAATAAAAGTGAGAGGCATAGTCAAAAGGAGAGGGGAGACAGAAACTGAATCAGGGAGAGATTTTAAGGGTAATATACTTTTCATCTTTCTGTTGTTTTTTCCTCAATATGCTTAGCAATTTCTACAATAAATTACACTTTGACGACAAACTCAACCAACTCTTTGTAAGTATTTGCAAAAGATTTTCTAACTTTTGCTCAGTTCTCCAAAAAAATGTGCAAGGAAACAGTGAGAATTCTTTTCTTTGTTGAACACACTATCTTCTCAATTTAATCAACTTTAGAAAATCCTAATAGATGGTATTTCTTTTCATACCACACAGCATTATGGGTGAAATTCATCTCCCCGCACCTAGAATTTTCAGTATGCATATTTTAAGTCCACAGATGACAAGTGCTATGGCACTGACTTGATGTGATCTTCCAAACTTCTTCAGGTGATTATGTAAAACAGGTACTTATTTTAGATGACCTTTGCTCGATACCTAACATGTTAGTAGGTACTACATCTGAGGTGGACTGGATTGCTAACATTTAATAATCTATTGGGATCAAGAAAGTGCAGATTATAATCCCCTGTCTGGGCATTTCTTGATAAATAAGAAAGTCTATGCCTGCAAGACTGTTTCTCCTCATGTGTTAGGGCTTGAATGGGTTAACAAGGTAGCAGAATGAGTAGAGATGAATTTGGAATTTGCACTTTTGGCTTTACACTTGTCTCTTGCTCTGTTTGACTCAATAACAAAAAGTTAAATAGGGAGTTTTACTTGAAAATTACAAGTCAAATATGGAAGTTAAGGAAGAAACTTTTGTTAATGGATCCCTAATATGTTACTGTTGACTAAAACAATTGCCAACTCACACAAGAGAAATATTTTTTAGACAACAGTTAGCTGTACGAGTTTAAAGCTGCAAACTGAATAGAATAGTCCCAGTGGATAGTATCATACAAACCAAACTTTTAAGTGTAAATAGAGCACGCTTCCATGTAATTATTGTGGCCATGTACTAGTGAGTTTGCACTTACACACATGAACATTTATATGCTAAATCATCTATTTGTGTGTGCTTTTACTTACCAGTGTGGCAGTGAATACGAATTTTCTACTTATTTAGAAAACAGACAAGTTGTTTTCACTTACACTCTGTACTTTCCTACCAGAAACTTGCAGGTGGATGCTAAGTGTTTTTACCTCATTTTAAAAAATACTCTTGAACTGTTTGGGAGTTCACCTATGAAACAAAAGATTTTATCAGTGCAGACGGATGTTTATGAGGACTATGCTACATTCAAATTGAAAGGTATTATGTTATCATGACTCTGGAAAAGAAAACGTTCTAGTATATATAATCCAGCATGAATGCCTCCAGCACTGTCTGACAGAAAATCCCTCTGGCATTGGGAGCACAGAGCTCTCTATTGTCTGATATCCTGGAAGCAGCCTGCTGAGGATGAAGACTCAAGCACCCTTTCATTTCACAAACTTTTTTTTTTCACTTTTGTGCCTTTCTGCAGACACTTTTCTGTCTTTCAGCCTTGAAGGTCCTCTAATTAGGCATGGAACAGACAACCAAATATTGCAATATAGTCAGTGACACTTTATTCACATGGCTTGAAATCCTCCCATGATCTTTCATATCATTCTCTTGCTCCACAAAGCAATTGATTTTGGTAACAATTTTACCCAACTAAGTGCTAAAAATATCATGAATGAGAATCATAAAATCTTGCCTTAATTACTTCTCTGCAGAAAACGCTTTGATTGAATGACTTCTCAGTTTTGGCAATACATGAATAGTTGTTATTAAAATCCTTCTTTCACTCTTAATTGCGCTGTGCATGCAGTATTGATTGAAAGCTGAGTGGGTATTGCTCTGTCACTGGGGATTTTTGTGGGCGGTCACCAACTTATTCATAAAAATTCATATTAGAAAGTAGAATGGCTAACATTGGGGTGAAAAATAAACCCTGAAAAATGCAAGCGAAACAAATAATGTAGTTATTTCTGTGCTTCTCACTATTTTTTCAGAACTATCAGCATGGGACTTGGTGAGGCTTAGTTACCTAAAAGCAGTTCGCCCATGAATTAGAGAAATACTGTGAAGGAAGCATGACCTTCAAGGAGAAACTGCAAAGAATGGCAATTATAGATGTCCTTGACTAATGGCTAGTGGTGAGACAAATGTCTTTTTCCTCACCTCATTCTATGCATACTCCTTTCTTCTAAAAGAAAACTGCTTTGTATGACAACCAAGGGCTACAGTGTGTTTTGTTTCTTGCAGCTGAAAGATCATTTTCATAATGTACATCTTCACTTGGAAATTGTATGAAAGTTCTAAGTGTTTGATGAAGGTCAGAGACATGAATAAAAGAAAACCTGGCAAATCTGCTAAGACTTTGCCAGTGAAGAGGGATCTTTCAAGATTTAACACAGCCTCTGCAGATCTCTCTGAAGATCAATATTTGAATATTACACTAATAGATTTATGAGAATTCATGCTGATGCTGCCTCAGCCATCTTACAGAAGTTGTGTTGCATTTATAGTAAAGCCTCTACTGAATTTTAAGACCAGAATTTTAAAGCATAGTAGGATTTTAAAAAGTTCTTTCTTGATTTAGATAGTTAGCTTCCTTGAAATAAATAAAGACTGTCACCAAGAAGGATTTTCAAATGCTGATGCCTATCATGATCCTCAGATTCCAAAAGCTGCCTGGAAATCTGATACTTAATTCCTCAGGAATCTTACATTATTACTTTATATGCTCAGAACCCATATCAATAGTATGGTAGCTCATCATCTGCTTTCTTTAGGCCTGAAGACTCCTTGTGCATAATTTATTGTATAACTAAAGAATGGTGCTATATTTATCTTCTATATACATAGAGGAACTCAGGACTTCATTAGCCAATACATGTACACAGCTGGACCTGGAATATAACCCATTTATTATATTATTATTGTAGGTTTTGGGTTTTTTTTTACTTTAGGTGGAAAGAATAAAAATAATTTTTAATAAACCTTTCTTCTTTTAAAGCAAATAGGCATGAAAATGTATGAAGAGAAGATGAGACTGTAGTGAAACATTGATAGGAAGGGGATTGCGTCAGAGTTGTATAAGTGTGTAAGTGTGAGCAACTGGGAAATACAAAAGGGACAGCACTGTTTGAGATGTGGTGAAATAGATTAATAGGGGAATATAGCAAAACAGTGGATGCAGAGAAGAGGAAAGTGGAAAGGAAAAAGGACTGCCAGAGCAGAAGCTTTCAAAATGCTGAAAAAAACTGGGAAACAGCGCATGCATATTTCATGTTCACTCTGTTGTGTGTCTGTTTCATGCATGGTGTTTAATGGACAGATAGGGCTGTTGACCAAGGCCTAAATACCTACGATTTTCTTTCTACTAGATAAAAAGTGCTTCCTCTTTAGGCCCGCTTTTTATTCCAGTTATAATGAGGCTTCCTTTCAGTGATGCCAAGAAGTGCCTGATTTGCATGTGCAAATTCAAGATTAATATGAGTGAACTCTGTTAGATTTATTAATCTTTTGTTACCTATATAGATTGTATTGCCATTTTTTCCTTCTAGGCTTTTGTGTTCTATCCTTAGATGACTTAAGTATACAGGTTATTTTTGTCAGCCGTGATTATGTGGTTTTGCATAATTTTAAATCAAGTATTAAAAATAATTTTATTTTAAGAGAACCCATAAACTTACATAGTTTTTCCTTCTTATTCTTTTTTCTTTTTTCTTTTTTCTTCCTGGGCTTAAACAAAAGCAACGCAATTGTTTGCATTCAATGATTATGCAGTATTTTGAGACTATGTCTCTCAAAATAGCTATTCAGATTGGAATCCTGTAGAATTTTATAATTGCTCTGGACCTCTGAGTCATCTGCAGAAATATTTTTAATGATCAATCGACCATAAAACTAATAACTTTTATTTGAGGTCCCTCATCAACAAATTCAATCTATATTTCCATATGACTAAGGAAAATATCCTTCCAGTTAGGGATTTGCTTTAGAAGGGGAAGAAACAGGGAAACAAAGAGCAATTCCTGTTTGTAAGGGTGGAACATCCTACACTAGCAGTGCAATAAGATAATTAAAAGTGAGCATTTGATTAATTTCCAGTGTACCTCTTGTACACATAATCACATCTTCCATCTTAGAAAGTGAGGCATAAAACAATTTCGTCCTTTGCATGCATTTCCCTCAGCACAGGATTAAAGGCTTGTACAGAGAGACAGGACAAAATTCATTAACTAGGCAACCACACAGTTTTACCAAACACTACTGAGGCTGAAGCTGGAATATATGTATGGGTAACTTAGAAACAAATTTCACATTTTACCATTAGTGGCAGGTGAGCTGCATTGGTAATTTCACCCTTTGCAGCTTGTCTAAAATAACTATATGCAGCTATTCATGCATGCAATTCAGCTACCTGATTCATTAGCATTTAAGCAATCTGTTAGGCATTGACCATAAATTGGATGCCTTGCAGATCCTTGGCAAAAGAGTATTTAACAGCCATTGATATACTCAAGAAAAAATACTTACATGTTATGCAGTAACAAACATGTATGGTTTACGTTACAGAGTTTGCCCATGTGATTATGGCATCTAGTATCACTGGGGTTTACCATATAGAAATATGGTGATTGTATGAAATGAGGGCAAACACAACTACACTTGATTGCAGGTAAGTGGTAGTGGGGCTACCTGTGCCTGGAAGTGGCCAATGATGTCAGGTCTAATCCAGAATACTTTTAAAGTAGTGGAAAGATTCCGATGGATGGAAGGAAAAGGACTCCATGACCCCCCACCAGAGATCTAAAGGTAGTTCCGCTCCCTGGAGACACATTGTGAACACTGCTGTGTTTCCATGACACAAAGTAGTGGACTGCAGAAGCAGCTGGGAAAATCTCATCCTGTTTTATCCCCCAAGTGCTGATATCCCCATTTCTTAGCAGCCAATTTAAGCTGTTTAGAATGTTCCACTATGGCAGTGGTGGGTAGATGTTATCCCAAAGCCACTCATCTGTGGATCGTTCTCCCTACTGTCACAACTCCTTCATAACTGTGACTCTGCCACTGTGTAGTACTTCAGACTTTGAACTCATTTTGGTTAGGACCATTCATAACACCTTCATCTTCCCTAGTAAATATGTCCACTTCTGGCAATGAACCCTAGCACAAGGCTGAAGGGTACACAACTGGGTTTGCGCATATTACAAAACCATTCATATATCCTGCGTACCCAGGGTATTTGTCCTGTGTGGCATGACTGAAGGAGTTTAAGGGCACAAAAATCTGATGAGATACTGATTGAGGTATGGCAGAGGGAGTCAGACCTGGTATCTATATCGCATGCTGTAGAAGACCTTCAGATCAGCTACAGTAAAAGCCATACTGAGGTGCTTTTTGAGGAAGAACTACTGGGTCTGCTCCAGAACCCAGGATTAATCCAATATCTTTCCAACATGGGTGATGAGGAGAAGGGATCAGGTCCTTAAACATCAGGCTAGTTCAAATTTTCACTCATGAAAAGAGTAATGTGAAGATTTTTCCATTTTTATGCCCACTGGGCTTTAATATGCATGTCACTTGATACCAGAAGTACAGAAACAATACTAATTTAAAGGTTAAAAAGGGAGAACAGGTTTTTTGTGGCTTGCAATCAACAGCAGAAACACTTTGTACTTATATCATCAGGTGCTGCTACAGTTTCAGTTCTGGACACTGTTTCCATATGTTTCAGAAGCATAATTATGGTAACTGAAATTATAATTCTTTTGTCACCAACCACTCAGTTGAATATCTTGCTTAGCTAATTGGTATATTATTATCCCACAGTAGGATTCTAACCCTTTTTCCCAAAAAAAATTAATTTGTGAACTACTGGTATGTCTAGTGTTTGGGAGGTGTTTTTAATACTGAGAGAGGCTCCCATAGTTTTCCTATGGCTGTGTTGGACAAGTTGAAAATCTGCTTTCTGAACAACTCAATTAACTTTGCCTTGGGAGAGATGGTTTTTGTGCTGGTCGTGCAATGCACTCCCATCTTGTCATGGCCAGCCAGTGGATCAGTTATGGTCTAAATAAGCCAAGATCCTAGGGGTATTTCAAGACAAGACTTTTTAACTATCCAAAGAGCAAACCTAAAAATGTGTGATGGGAGCCCACCTGACTGGAAGCTTAACACTGTTCCAATGTCATTAGCAGTTCAATGTGTTGCCAGTCATGCGGACAGACAGGTTACATGCAAGGCCCTTGTTTGGAGTTGGGAAAGGCATCTGAAAGAAATAGAGTCTCCTCACAACTCCCAGGAGGTCAAACCAGTTGATTTCACTGATTCCCAGAACAATCTTTCTTGGCAAACGCTTGGGAAAAGTGCAACTCTGTGGTCTGGGACTTGATTTGAATAATTGATTTCAGCAAACACCCAAAGTTGGATTTTACTAATGCCTTTAAAATGGAAGTGGCAATTAGACTCTGCAAAAGACCTCATCTCTTTTTTATAACCTCTTAGATGCCCCAGATGTTTTAGACTTGGAAACACAAAAAGAGACTTTTTAAGAGCATAAGTGCTTTTTATTTTCATAGTCTTGAAACTTTTCCACTTTTAATTCTTTACTGGTACCACTAATTTGCATAGCTCTATTTTACTGAGCTTCTTGGAGACATTTCAGAATACAAGAAATGAAATGTTTTTTAATTACTCTGTTGTTATTGGAAAGCCTTATTGTATAGTACACTAAGACTGCAGATTGTTTCAGAAACAGCTATAATGTTTTGGAAGGAAATGTTCTGGAGAGACTGAAACATATTTGCAATAACTTATTGTGACTTCTTTTCCCTTTTGCTTTCCTTTCTACTGTAATTACAGTATTGATTAGCTCTGTATGATTAGTCAATTTCTAAGTGAACATAACCTGTTTCGAATGGTTAAATCAGCAATCAAGAAGTGTTTACTGATTTCTTTAGTATTTTGTACTCATTAGAAAATAACCTATACAAAAATCACTTGGTGCTTCTGTAGACAATGAATACATAGGTGCTGTCTTATTTTAAACTCCATATCCTTTTTGACAACTGATATAGTTCAGTGAATTCTGGATTAATCATGATGTTTTGTTTTTGTTTTTGTTTTTTGTTTTTGTTTTTGTTTTTGGTTTTGTTTTTGTTTTTGTTTTTGTTTTTGTTTTTGTTTTTGGTTTTTTTACTGATGAATACAACCCTTAAAAAGGCGAAACATTAGAAAATAACTTTGAGAGGCTCATATAGATGGATTTTATTTTTAGATTTATTTTACAGGAAATTTCAATACTTCACTTGTCATCACAGACATGATCTGTGATTTGCAAAAGTAATATTTTAGTAGATGTTGCATTGCCATGGAATGGAGATGTCCATCTATGAATGTCTTTCATTTTCTATCTATTTTGTAAAGTATTTTAAACTCTTTAAAGCATTACCATATTTTTAAAGTGCATCTAACTGCTGATATATTCAGAACTCTTCACATAAAACAATGCTTTGCTAGTAATGTTTTCAAATCTGTGAAATTAAACACATTTATTGCAAGAACAATTCTGTCTAGACACAAACTAGCACATTTCCAGTGAAATAAATGGAATTGTGCAAAAATGTATCAAGAAAAATTCTTCATAATTTGCATTCTGTACTGTTAATACAGAGCTCTTATTTGTGACTTATTATTGACTTTCTAAAATTATTGCTCTTTCATGATGAAAAACAAACCCATTTTCCAGTCTATCCTTAGCTCTGGGAAGAGGGAGGCATTGACTGTTTGTTCATTAGTGGATATTCTTCTTAACTCTTAACGTATTGCATTTGTTGTATATACCATCATTATCTATAGAAATACATAATAATGCCCCCAATCTCTCATAAATGAAAACATTATTTAAGCAATTGAAAAATAAAAATCATATGAGAATGGAGTGTATGTATCTGTTATAACTGACGCCTGTTCTGTGAGAAGGATTAGCTTTTTTGTATCATCCAGTACAATTTCCTTGTTCCTTAGAGACTTCCCTGTTAGTTTGTTTTCAACATTGGCCCAGAAGGCCTGTCTCTGTCTTTCCTGGATTGTTTTGATTTTCCCATGTTTACCACTTGAGAATTTACTGTAAGCTCACTAGAGAGATGGAGGTAGGACTTCCACCTGAGTAACTGCAACATCATCATCAAAGCATTGCTGCATACGTAATTCTCTGGGCTCACCATGTTTATGGAAGCTGTGGAGTCTCAAGACTGTGAATGCATCTTGTGTCCTACAGGTACGCACCACGTCAGCTACTAGTAATGGGAAAGGAGCAGTGCTTCTATACATCTCTCTCCTATCTCTCATGCTCAGGGAAATCTGGATTGCTCTTCGGTCTGTGTTCATTTAATCCCAGGTTTGGGCCAATGTAGATATAATAGTGTCCTATGACTAAGATCAGGACTCTGCTGTGAAAGAACAGGAGGAAATAGTAAGTCCACGCCAGTAAGTGTGTTTAAATAAATAAATAAGATAGATACAGGCTGGTACAAGGGTAGCTTGAGACTCCATACCTAATACAGTATGAGTATTCAAATAAATTATGTTTGTGTAGATCAGAAGCTAAAGTTTATTTAGAAACTTGTCCTGGTTTTGGTTGGGACAGAGTTAACTTTCTTCATAGTAGTTAGCAAGAGGCTATGATTTGGATTTGTGTTGAGAAGGCAGCTGATGACACACTGATGTTTATAGTTGCTGTCAGGACAGGCAAGGACTTTTCAGCTTCTCTGCTGTGCCAGTGTCTGCAGGTGCAGGAGAAGCTGTGAGGGAGCACAGCCCAGTTACTAGCCTAGGATTTGACCTTAGGTTTAGGACTGAGACCCAAACTGGCCAATGGTATATTCCATATTGTCTATGTCATTCCCAGTATATAGATGAGGCTCTGTCCGGAAGTCTCTCTCTCTGGATCATCTCCTCTCTTCGGGTCATCTCTCACTCTCTCAGTCAGCTCTTCGTCTCTTGGACACTCAGGCTGTCATTTCTTTTACAGGATTATGGTTTCGGGACTCTCCCTGCTCTGGGATTGTTAGCCTGGGAAGGGGTGTTGAGACTTGATCATTGGGTGGTGAGTAGCTGCACTGTGTATCACTCATTTCTATATTTTTATATTTGTATATATTACTATCATTATTATTTTCAATTTTATTGTAGTTTGGTTATTAAATTAGTCTTATTTCAATCCACGAGTCTCTTTTCCCTTAAGCCCTTTAATTCTCTCCCCTGTTCCTGGGAGGTGGGATGGTGAGTTAGTGGCTGTCTGGTGTTTACTGCTGGACAGGGTCAAACTGTAACAAAACTGTCACATCATAAGTTCTTCTTCATCATGACATTGGGACTACATAGAACTTCGGCCCTAATTCAGCCCTGATTTATATTTCAGTACTTTTTCATCTATGACCACTTAGCTCATCTCTATAGCTTATGGGGTTTTCAAGTAGCCTTCCAGAGTAGTCTGAGAAAAGCCTCATGGATTTTCAGCTGTTGTGTTCTTTACTTAAACACCTCATTATATTTCTAGTTTCATATTTTAAAATGACATGTTAATCAAAAGTTACTTCTAATGGTGTTTTAGTTTTAAAGTGGGAATAACTTTTTACTGCAAAAAAAAGCAAAGACAGAAAAAAGTGGATTCATGCCTACAACTATGAGCACAATACCCAAATTAGCAAATCAAGAGGTAGTCAGGTCACACACTGAAATTAAGAAAGTTGCTGTTTTTTTCCCTCCCCTCCCCCTTTTTTGGTCTCAGATCTTCTTCAAAGCTACAGTAAATGGTTTTACACAATGACTGAGTCTTAATTTATTGTATTTAATTATTTAGCATTCATTTATATGATACTGGAGAATTTTATTTCAGGATATAACATTTATCATGAATTTTTTTCAAGGATATAAGTCTCAAGACAAAGTTATTTGTTACACAGTTTTTTCCATATTTAGCTTGATAAATCAGGCCTTAGTGATTAGTTGTTATAGTAAAACAGGCTGCAGGGGCCCTACAATATCAGATAACTCTGAGTTCTGTCAAAGCCCCTAGTGTTCAGAGGAATCCTTCACACAGTGTAAAAATAAGGTCAGTGTGCTAGCTATTTTTGGCATTCATTACAGGAGAACCCCATGTAGCACAGAACAGATGCTCTAAGTGAGAATTACATTATATGTCTGCAAAGGCAAAGTTTCTTTTTGCTTTTAGACATTTCTTGAGACATGAGAATTTATTGAAATGCATATTGTTTCAAATGGCTAGGAAGGGAGATCAACTGTTACAGTGGAAACAAGACAAACACTGAAAGAGATCAAAAAGGGGCAGGAATGTCTCTAGGAGAAAAAAAGAAGCAGCAAGTCATGTTATCTTTATAGCGAAAAAGGTGGAAATCAGTAATAGAGTCTGTCTGCTGTATCCACGTAGCTCAAGGGAACCGAGAGAGAGATGGGATTGGACTTGTCCCACACTGGTGAGCAAATCAAATCCTGGTGCATTTTCATCAACTGTCAGAAACAGACAGATATTTCTTTGGGGCCAGGCAGGAAATTAGGCTATTAAGTTACAGCTTTTTCACAGAGCCCTTGTCATTCTCTTCTCCTATCCTACAGATGTTCTATCAAAGCAAGTCATTGTAACCATTTATCTTTCCAAACTTAAAATACTTTTTCCAGAACCAATTTTTTTCCCTCAGTACTTGAAGTCTTTGTACTCTGTGTCTTGCTTCCCTGATCTTGTATGGATCTGAGATTAATTTGCACTAGCAAGGAGTTCAACAACAAAACCAATTTCAATTGGGTCAGGTGAGGTCACTCCCAGCTCAGTAGTGTGAGGAGAGAAATAGATTATTATCATCCTGTGAGCACTACTTCTCAATATGGAAAAAAAATAAAATAGATTGTCCATTAAAGACCTTTACAATAATTTTCATAACATTGGAAACCATGAATTTTTTGTTACTTTCTTCAACATTGGTATAGCCATCTGGATACAAGTAATTTGTGCTACCAAAGGTTTTGTATTCCGTAAGAAGAAAGGAATAGGATTTATTAACTGACTGGTTTCAGTCATTTCACTAAAAATGTGGCACTGTTGAACTGATACAGCAATACCTTTGACTGATAGATCTTTTTATATCCTTGGCACGTAGCAGGTGTAAATTGAACAACAACATCCCCTCTGTTAGGTATTCCATGCACCGTATCGCAAAAGGGCACTTATAATGAGAATTTAAGTTATACCTTTAAAGAAAAGATTTTAGATTAAAAAAATGTTTAAATGTTTAAAATTTAATTTACAGGAAAGAAAACCCATCCTTTCTACAGCATCTGTTACTTAGTGTCTATCTTATCTCTTAGCTTTTAAGGAAAAAAAAAAAAAGAAGCAACAGCATCAGCTTAAAATGATTAATAGACCATTAGTATTTAATGTGAACTGAATTTTAATTACTTCTCCCATCTGATACAGAATACTAGTTAAGAAAATGCTTTGGGTCTCTCTGCAGCATGTGCATGCCTGTTCATACAGAATCAGATTTTCAGGTGAATTAGAGCTGTACAGTTCCTTTAGCTTTAGGACAGCTGTATAAACCTGTGCTAGCTGAAGATCCGGCCCACACAGGCTAAGGTGAAGTTGCTTAACTGAAATTGCTGAGCCGTGTTCTTGATTCTGCTCTGTGCTTCTTAAATTTTTGTGTCATCTGAGCTGAAAAGTGATGTGTATGATCTTAGGCTTTTTAAGTTAAAATCTGTATTCTGATATCTGTGAAATAACATTCTTTGGAGTTATAGGTTTCATATATTTATGTTGAATAGAAAAGAAGAACTGGAAGTACTTTAAGAAGATTCCTTTATGGAAATACAGCTTTAAAAAAAAAAAGAAAAGAAAACTATTGAAACAATTTCATTTGTGGCATATCAGCCCTGCCTTCAGGTGTTGACCTTAATCGGTTTCATTATATGCAAAAAAAAAAAAATCAGATTTTCTGGGTCAAATTCTCCCCAAGTGTATTTTCCATGAAATCTGTGGAGTAACACGAGCAGTGAATCTGGCATAATGATCTCAAATTTCCTCCATTTCTTCTTTGTGTTTTCAAAACACGAAAAATGAAACAATCCTATCAATCACTCTTCAGAGAAAAAGATAGTAGATATATGTTTCTTTATCTTCAGGAGTTTGAATTAAATCCTCCATCAATACAGGCATAATTTTACTCTTTGTTCAAGTAGGGTTTAGATGGTTAACTACCTGAACATCACTGGAAAAAACCTAACCTGAAAAAGCCTCTAGTCTAAGTTTATTTTATTGCAAAAAATAAAATCCTTTCTTCCCTTAGTCAGGGCCAGAGTTTTTAACAAGTGTTAAATAAGCTCTTGACTGTGTACTGGTAACAGACAAGGTTTCTTAGAAACAAATTTGCCTTCATTGCCATGTATTCAGTGTTTAGCCACATGCCTCCATTTCAAAATATCATTGATTACTACCCAAGCTACTACATTGCACAGAGCATTGCAAATGTATCCCTAAATGCTTTGGTATTTGGCAGTAGTACATTTTAGGCTTTACGCTTACATAAGGCTTTTACATTTTCAAAGGGCTGAGTGAAGACTGCCTGATTACTTTCTCATTGCTCTGTGAACTAACAGCAGTTCAGGATTAATCTCTCAATATTACAGATTAAAAAAAATGGATATAAATAGTATAAACGTGGGATCTGTACACATAGCTGCCAAATTGCCATTTCAAGCCAAAACTGATATTCCAACAGTTCATAATACAAGATACGCCTAAGTTTCTATTGTAAAATAATATAGGTCCTTAAAGTAAAAAATTTGAGCCTACTTACTATGGTGGGTCAGTGTGAATGCCTTGTAAGCCTATGAAAATGAGACAAGCATACATTACTACTTCCAGAGAACAGTTCTCCAGTCTATAGTTAGGTGTTACCTAAGGACTTCATGAGAAAGCTTTTGATAGCCCTTGTAAGGATTCTTACAAAATGTAATTTTATCTTTTTTTATCAAGTTTTAACTTAATTTTTTGTAATTTTGTATTATTTTTGTGATTTATAATGTAAAATAATTTCAAATTTATACTATTTTATATATTTTTATAAAATATATTTATAATTTTAAGCTGCTTAGTA
Organism: Pterocles orientalis; assembly: GCA_011057875.1. Classification (NCBI taxonomy): domain Eukaryota; kingdom Metazoa; phylum Chordata; class Aves; order Pterocliformes; family Pteroclidae; genus Pterocles; species Pterocles orientalis. Next base: position 1,327,139 of record WKFP01014813.1, read on the forward strand.
TGAAACTGAGTCACTGGAAATTGCACAGTAATGTTTGTATTAAAACTAGATTAACTGATAACTTGATTTGTGCCATTCTTCCTTCAGGGGCAAATCCAAAGCACATTTGATGTTAGTTAGCTTTGGCTCAGATGCAGGAGAGACCATTGCAGCTCCTGTTATAGTTAACTAAAAGAATCTTCAGATTTTATCAGCTGTTAGATCACATCTACAAAGATCACAGGTCATACAACAAGCTTAGGGGATAGGATGTTGGTGGCAGAGGAGGTACTAAGCAGGCTTTTCGGTGAGAAAACAAAGGATATTTTTAGGAGACTACTTAGAATTGAAAGCTAGTGTTTAGTCTAGGTTCATATTAATCATCTGACAGTAATCAGACTGGAGTCTGATGAGCATGAAGGCAAGAATGTAAAATTAAATTTCTGAATAGGTCAGGAAGTTGACTATTTGAGTGACCGTTACACTAGTGTACCTGCTTTTTCACAGCAGAGATCTGTGTTAGAGACACACTAACTCAGCGAGATCTTTGGGTCTCACTTGGCTTTACACTGCTGGAATACAACTGGGTTAAATGAAGCTATTCTTTATTTACACTGGTGATCACAGATCAGATAGGCCTTGTATTTTCCAGCGAAGCATGAAACTGTAGACTTGATTATTTGTGAACAAGTACTGCTTGGATGAATAAGCATGCTTACTAATGGCTTGGCTAAAATGGCTAAACACAGATAAGACAAATTTCACCTTGCTTGCTTAATTCTTGCTGCTTCAATTAGATGTGGGTTTTTTTCTTGCTCTGTCTCAGCCCATTCTATTACTTTTCACACTACATTGCTGAGAAGCCTACAGAACTATCATTCTATCTGAAATAAGAACACTGCAAAAGATGACAGAGGTGACTTCTTAATATTAAGATGATAAAGTATATAAAGCTCTTTTGCATTAAATGGACTGTAGAGTTACCAATAATATCTGTAAATTTTTCAGGACAGGGTCTACTTCAAGTCTTGAATAAACTAATCTCTATTAACTCAAGATAATACTCATGAATTAACATGTTTCCACATGGTGAAGAAATGTATGTTTCCATTGGAATACACTAGGAAAAAGACATCTATTTCTTTGTGATTAAATTGCTTAACCCAATCCACCAATTACCATTTGCAGAAGAAGTAATCCATTTATATCTTTATTAAAAGGTTTCTACTCCCCAGCAGACATTTGTATTGCCAGAGCATTACTTTACCTTCAGAGTACGGCTTTATAAACTGGTGACAAAAACTTCACAAAAGGGTAATGGAAAGACAAATTCAGGGGAGTGATATGATAAAGGGGAACACATCCTGGGGGAAATACACTTTGAGGACAATTTTACTAAAATTTGACCCCAGGCACAGCAATAATGTAGCCAGATTAATCTGCATACAAGTAATCAAATCCATCTGTATGGATTTGAATATCTATCTGCAATACTGTATATTTCAGAAGTAAAAATATGGGGATGCTTCTGATGGGAACTGATATCTATACAGTTGTCAGACTGAATTCATAGTTGGTTTTTTAGAATTAATGTTTTCTGGTTATTTAATGTGCACCACTTATAGTATTTCTTGCTTTACCTTCTTTACTTTCTGCTGCATTTTAATTTTCAATTTAATTAATAAATTATTGCTTTTTTTAATTGATGCTTTTTTTTAACTAATTCAAGTTTTTTTTACTTTAGTCTGACACCATGAATTCTGTGATCATGGAGAAAAAAACCTAATATAATAGATCTTTTGTTGTTATTGCTCTAGGCCTTGGATTCACCTCACTTACTTTAGTAATCTTTAGTAATCTTATAAAGACACCAAATTTAGAATTTCCGTTAGCTATTCTAGAATCCATAGAAAGAGGCAGATGTATCCTGGGGAATGTTAAACTCATTGATCTGGGTGGTTGGAGTGGGATTTATGTATTTATACAAAGAGAATGAGAATGAAGGGGAAAAGGGACATATTCTGGCTATGAATGAGACAAAGTGAGAAGTTGGAGGGAAAGTAGATGCATAGATTATAAGCAGAAAAATTATAGACTGTAATTTCAAAGAGATGGGTAAAAGATCTACATTTTCCGGTTAATTGTATTAATAGTTTAAGGCAATATGTTTTCAAAATTTTTCTTGCTGGAGAGACCATGTGAGTGAGAAACTGTCATAAGTTAAATGTTTGGGTTGCTGCTTATTTGGAATGTCTGAAATGTTAGCTTCATTTCATGTACAGTTGGTAATGAATGCTCTTCCATATGCATGACAATATCTGCAAATAAATTCTTGCAAAATTGCTAAAATGCATGCAAAAATAATTATTACTTGAAATTGGAGAGATTAATAATAATGAACTTTAATGCACTTTTTATTTTTTATCTTATTGCCACTATATATGATGAAAAACAACTGAGATCAGTAGTGTTAAAATAAATACGGTCTCATCTAAGTGTTATGAAATATGGGCCCAAAATACTAACATTATTTTTATTTTAGATGTAGCAATGATTTGTATGCAGTCAAATTATTGCTGTGTTTTTTCTGCGTATGTACTAATTTTGAAGGCAAATTTGGGGGGCTGTGCTTGCAGGGATGTTTTTCTCCCTTCAAACGTTGTGCTTTCTGGAACTGAACTCAGACAGCTGGCTTCCATTGATGCGAATGTCAATTCTTATCATTGATATTTTAGTAGCATTTCCTTTGCTGAGCTCTGACTCTAGTCTCCTGACTACCTTACGAATTCACCTTCAACTCATCTGTTTCATGTCACTCCAATGAACTTTAAATGACCTTCTCAAGATTCTTACCCTTACAAAACACTTGGCAGCCATCTCCTATGCTAATTTCCATCAACTTCCATTTCCACTTCTTTCTATTATCAGCTTCCATAAGTGTTTTCTCAGCTGATTCACGAAATCTCAATGCAGCCAATGATATCTGGTATATTATAGAATATTAGAGACAACTCCAGAGATCAAATTACCATGATGGGCTAAATAAAGCATTTTGGAAATAACAGTTGTTTATCTGCAACCTTGTTGATATGATCCAGTCAAAGACCCTGAAGACTTTGAATTGGGGATGTTGTTTATAGTTTAACTAGTTTAAATTTGTTATTTTTCTGTTCAAATTACTGATGCTGAGAGATTATTGTTGTGCACTACTACCTTGTTTTGACATTGAAGATATTAGATCCTTTCATCTTTACATTTTGCTAGTGGAAAATAGTTTTGTTGTAGATACAAAATATTTTTTTGTCTTAGGTTGTTTCTAGAATAATTTTATTTTTTTATGGATCATATAAAGATGGAGCACATAAACTTAGTTACATCTTTTTACCCGTCTAAGACTACTCAAATTAGCTTAAAACAGAATAGTTATTATTTAGGTTTTATAATCTTTGTTTCTTTTTCACGGTTTCCTCTGGTTTGGCAAATAAAGCTAAACAAGCCATTTCACTTCAGTATATTTTGGATATTTGTGACTTCTACTGTCCTTTTCTAAATCTTTCAGAAAGAGTATTTTTTTATGACTGTAATCTGAAATCACAATTGACCTTTCATTGACACTTGAACCTTAAATGATGAATTATATTAATAAAAATATTCAAAATCTGAGTCTGGACATAGCTTGCTCCAGTTGGTATCTTAAACAACCTTAATATTTGCTTAAGGCAAGTCTGATATTCTTACTGTTTTGTTGACTTTCCCAGTAGCTGGGAAAGCTTTGTCCGCTGCTGCCAAAAACATGTCTCTACACTCTTGCTGTTGCTGGATGCCATGTGGGTGTACTCAGTTTTCTCCTCCCCTCATTTCATGAAAAACTTCAGGGTCAGTTCCCACCAAAGATACAGCTAATTGTGAAATATATTAAAGCAAAGCAAGAACTTAAACCACCATCCCTTTAGCAACCCTATCTCACATAAAGGAAATAGGATACAAATCTGGTGCTCTTACATCTTTGAGAAATGTCTGGTGCAAATCTTTCTAGACTTTAAATGGATTGTTTTGTGATGAAGCTCTGAAAACCAGAGTAAAACCTAATTACTGGAAAGAGAGGTCAGAATCTTGTTTCCATCAGAAATTAACACGGTACAGTTCTCTGGCCCTTCAAGAACTGAGGACTTCTTTGCAAAGTTGTTTGCCTATTTCTTTCCACTTTGCTTTTGTTTAGTGAGGGGCATTGAAATGGAAGGAAAGGGGACAAACTATGGTTTGCTGTTGCCATCCTAGGCGGAGTGGGTGTTTCTGCAGCCTTATTTCTCCATTAAACCTTGACTTTGAAATGTTCACATTACTTGATCTTCAGCTCTCTGTCCCTGTATGTTACTGGGTCACTAGTGATAAACAAAAGTTAGTACTGTCAGACCCAAAACTTCTATGAAACATACTGAGTGGCCAACTTAAACTTCAGTCTTCTGGGCATATCTAGTTCAATCTAAACACACTCGGAGACCTAGACTTAGCCTTAGTATGGTTACATTTACATTGTATTTCACTCAGCGGTTTGCTCTGTTTTCCTATTGAAGGCCTGAATTGAGACATGCCTTTACTGCAGTCACATGAATGACTAAAAACAATTAAGAAGAACTTGGACTGTTAGTCTAGAACTTGGACTGTTAGTCTACCAAGAGGAGAAGAAAAGACTGCTAATGCAACAGCCTTAAATAGATCTTGGAGTGCCTAGCTAAATGTGCGTCCTAAATATCCACCTTTGTTTGCTGCCCAAGGACTTTTACCTCATATGCTTTTGACTAAGGCCTCATTTCTAGTGCTGTGGGGATGTTTGCTTGTCAAAGTCTATCTGTGTCCAGAATTTATTAATAGTAAAATAGTATTTTTTCTTCTTCTTAAATGTTCAACCCCTTATGTAGCCAAGTTCAGCTGTGTATATAAATTCACTATTTTCATAAACAGGAAGTGTTTCTGTTAAAACGTTAATCTGCAAGAAAAATACTGGAGCTTGTTCAGTGTTATAGAGTTCAACTGAAGGCCAATAATCCAATATATGTATGTTGGGGGAGGGAGAGAGGAGGATAAGGGGGAAGAAACCTATCTTTCCCTGGAAAAGAAATAAAAATAACAGCAAATGTTATCATTTTCAAATTGTTACTAGCAACAGGGAGATGTGATCCAAATAACAAGTGAATGACTGCATGCACTGGTGTAAGATAAAGACCCCAGATAGGAATTTGATTAAGTATTATTATCAGCCACTGTACAGAGAATGACAGCCAGCCAGCAGAGCATTCACTTTGCTGTCCATCTCTGCCTCTGGCTGACTACTTATGCCGGTTGTCACAAAGTTAACCTGGAGATAGGACTGCACGTCAGATAGCAGTCATCATTTTCTCCATACAGACTCTCCTTATACATTACTCACTGTTGCAGAGACAAAATTAGGCTGGCAGATTAAACTGTTCTGCTTTTTTGTTTGATATTCTTAGATTTTTTATTACTACCATTCCTCCTTCTCAAAGTTGAGATTTACAACCAGTGTAAACTTCTTCACATCTACTGTGTGACCTTTCTGCCCATAAAAGGAAAAAACTTGATGATGGAGTGAGAAAACAGAGATACTTCTTCTCCGTCATCCTTTGACTCTTTGTGATTTGACTTTTTATCTAAATTTGGATTCTGGGTGACAATTTGTATTATGGATAGAATTTTGAGTTATGATGCACACTTTTTCTGATGCAGGTGAAATGGGAAGGGGTAAAAAGTGTTGGAGAGTACATGGATCCATGTTTCCTCCACTTTCTAATGCATATCTTTGTATTTACTGTAAAGGAGAAACAAATACAGATAAGAAGGACAGAAACAAATTGCATTCATCCTGTAAAAAGGGGAAAGAGAAACCTAGGCTTTGTTTTGGGGATAGTAATGTTACTCAGAGCTGTCACTTCATTTGGATTGATACTGCTATCAGAAGATTTACAGGATATTTACAGCAATGTCTGTAATCAAAGATAGCATAAATTCCTATCAATTTGACACAAGAAAACTGGAAACAGTGAGAACAAACTGGAAAGAGTGAGAATAAACATTGTGCACATATTTGCTCAGAATATGGCCAGATCCAGGCATTTTTGTCCACTCTCCATCTTGTTAAAAAACATAATATCAACAACTACTGGGTAGTGATATGAATGAATATTCTAAACTGAATAACGTCTTCACCAGCGTAACAATGGTGACTCACCTTTGACAGAGATGCTTCTACTTGCCTACTTAATAGTAATCAGATGGGAAATAGTCACCTGTGAAAGGAATCTATTGAATTCTATTAAACTATATAACCAAAATATAATATTAAAGCAATGTGTCTGATGCATACATTTCCCCAAACTTCTAGTTTTACAGCTAAATCTATGTTGTGCTACCATCAGTTCTTGCTTGACCAATTCAAAATAAAAGGGTTTTCTTAACAATGTACACTTGAAAACAAAAATGAGAGAGCTAGTTTCAGTCCATTTCCTAGCCTAGTTCTGGGTTATTCAGTTGCACCTTTGTTCACCGTAACTGGAAATCTGAAAAGCAAGAAGACATAGATGAATGGACCAAAAGCAGCCCTGAAGAGAAGGACTTGGGGGTTCTGGCAGATGAGAAGCTCAGCATGACCCAGCAATATGTGCTTGCAGCTCAGAAAGCTAACCGTATCCTGGGTTGCATCAAAAGAAGAGTGACCAGCAGGTTGAGGGAGGTGATTCTCCCCCTCTACTCTGCTCTTGTGAGATCCCACCTGGAGTACTGCATCCAGATCTGGAGTCCTCAGCACAGGAATGACATGGACCTGCTGGAGCAAGTTCAGAGGAGAACCACAAAGTTGGTCAGAGGGCTGGAGCACCTCCCATATGAGGACAGGCTGAGAGTGTTGGGGTTGTTCAGCCTGGAGAACAGAAGGCTCCAGGGAGACCTTCTAGCAGCCTTCCAGTAGCTAAAGGGGGCTACAGAAGAGATGTGGAGGGACTTCATCACGGACTATGGTGATAGGACAGGAGGTAACGGTTTTAAACTGAAGGAGGATAGATTTAGATTGGATTTTAGGAAGAAATTTTTCACTGTGAGGGTGGTAAGACACTGGAACAGGTTACCCAGAGAAGTTGTAGATCCCCCACCCCTGGAGGTGTTCAAGGCCAGGCCGGATGAGGCTTTGAGCAACCTGGTCTAGTGGGAGGAGTCCCTGCCCATGGCAGGGGGGTTAGAACTAGGTGATCTTTGAGGTCCCTTCCAACCTAAATCATTCTGTGATTCTATGATTTTGGTTGGATGTAGGTTCCTGTAAGAGTTGTTTAGTTTTGTCTGGTTTTGGCTATTCCCTGTTCATTGCACCTTATGTATTTCCCAATAGTTGATGACAGGAATCTTTCCGAATAAGATGAAATATGTTTATAATAATTCCATATATAGTTAGATTATGCCTACCAGAAACAGTTCAAAGCTTCTAACTCCAAAACTGAGTAAGACTTCACAATGCTTTGCAGATGTGCTCTGAGGAACAAATGCTTAACTTTATTATGCACAGAGACTGCAATCTTCTAATATACAAAGGGTGATAAAACCTCCAGAAAGTGTCTCAGCAAGAGATGAGATTCTGTAGTCTCTCACCCAAATGCTTCATAACTCTGCAAGAGTTGTCATAAAGCTAATGACTGATAATATAAGAAACTCATCTCAACTAAGCAAGCCAAGCAAAGTCTAATGCTATCTTATGTCACACATAGTAACAAAAGACTTTATTTTAATTTGAGACAAAATATCTCATGTTAAAGCTGTGGTTGCCTGCCTTACATCTGGAGCCATTTTGCAAAGCAGCCACTAAGTTACAAGCTGCTACCTTCACAAGAAAAAGCCAGGTACAGCAGTAAATTGCAAATTTATCCATTACATAATGGATATTGATCCACTCTTTGGGATACAGTTAGTGAACTAATATCTGAATTTTTTCTGAATGTACTCATTTAGTATGACCAGTAAAACAGATGGAACACTGTAGAATAATAATATTTTCCAATTAAATGAACCACACTCAACATGCTTACACATTCATATGGACTGAAAATGCTTTTGTAGCTTTCATGACACCTTAGGGTTGATCTGGTGAAGCACTAAGCGTTTCAAACTTTCCATCAATCCCTGGCAAACATCATATTCTCTTAGAAGAGTAAGACGTTTGTCATCGTCCTGGTCCTAAAATTGCACTTCCATGTTTAACTTCTGGTACTCAAAGTTGTATGATTTGCCCTGAATAGTGCATCTGAGATAAACAGTCATAGGAAAATCTAGGCTGGAAGCAGATCTTCTCAGGAGATACATAGACTAGCCCTCTTTCTTCAAAGCAGAGTAGCTAGGAAGTCACACCAGGACAGATACTCAGCTCACAGAAATTAAAATAAAGAAGTAACTATGATAGCTCTGTAAAGTCTTACAGAATACAGCCAGAATCAGAACAACTACTGTTTTAAATTAATTTTACAGAAAACAGAATTTCATTTGGGCTGTGGAATATGGTCCCTTTCCAGACCTCCCTGCTTATGCAAATAGAGACCTTATATTTAAGTGCCCTATTTCAGGCACTAGGAGAAGTTTCTGAGTAAGATACTGATACAGAAATAAAATCCCATCTTGTCTACATGCTATATGCTATTCATTTTCATTGAATCATAGAATGGCTAGGGTTGGAAATTCTAGTTCTGACCTCCTGCCATGGTCAGGGACTCCTTCCACTAGACCAGGTTGCTCAAAGCCTCATCCAGCCTGGCCTCCAGGGATGGGGCATCTGCAACTTCCCTGGGTAACCTGCAACTTTTTCCAGTACCTCACCACCCTCACAGGAAAAAATTTCTTCCTAATATCCAGCCTAAATCTACCCTCTTTCAGCTTGTACCCATTACCCCTTGTCCCATCACTACACTCCCTGATAGAGTGCCTCCCCATCTCTCCTGTAGCCCCCTTTAGCTACTGGAAGGCTGCTAGAAGGTCTCCCCAGACTCTTCTCTTCTCCAGGTTGAACAACCCCAACTCTCTAAGGTTGTCCTCATATGGGAGGTGCTCCAGCCCTCTGATGATCTTTGTGGCCCTCCTCTGGACTCACTCCAACAGGTCCATGTCCTTCCTATGTTGGGGTCCTTCAACCTGCTGGTTACACTTCTTTTGATACAGCCCAGAATATGGTTGTCTTTCTGGGCTGCAACTACACATTTCTGGGTCGTGTTAAGCTTCTCATCAACCAACATCCCCAAGTACTGCTCCTCAGGGCTGCTCTTAATCCATTGTCCTCACAGCCTGTATTTGTACTTGGGATTGCCTTGACCCATGTGCAGAACCTTGCACTTGGCCTCATTGAACTTCATGAGGTTTGCACAGGCCCACGTCTCAAACCTGTCAAGGTCCCTGTGGATGGCATCCCTTCCCTGCAGCGTTTCAACCACAGCACACAGATTGGTGTTGTCAGTAAACTTGCTGAGGGTGCACTCCATCCCACTAATCATGTCTCCAATAAAGATTTTAAACAACACCAGTCCCAATACTGACCCCTGTGGAACACCATTCCTCACTGGTCTCCACCTGGACATCGAGCTGCTGATTGCGACGTTCTGAGTGCAACCATCCACCCAATTCCTTTTCCACTGAGTAGTCCATCTGTCAAAGCCAGGTTTCTCCATTTTAGGGACAAGGATGTCATGTGAAACAGTGTCAAATGCTTTGCACAAGTCCAGCTGGATCATGTCAGTTGCCCTTCCCTTATCCACCAGTGCTGTAACCACGTAGGCCACCAAATCTGTCAGACGTGATTTGCCCCTAGTGAAGCCGTGTTGGTTATCACCAATCACCTCCTTATTTTCCATGTGCCTAAGCATAGTTTTCAGGGCGATCTGCTATTTTCTGCAATTTTGATATGTTCACAGATATGAGCATGAATTTCATCACTCATAAAAACACAATGGAAGGCAATTCAGAAATCAGTGAATCATAAATGAATGCAACTCAATAGCTTCTGTTTTCCTTTTGTTTCAGCCTAATGGGCACCAATTTTAGTTAAGTGGATTTATCACTTCTGTCACATGTGTGACAGTTGTATTCTTGGAGAAACTGCTTTCATGGAGCTGTTGAAAGCTGTTCATTTCCATCACATGAGACCTAATGACCAGCTTCTGGCACACAAGTACTTCTGCAAATAACACTCTCTGTAATGTCTCAGAAGGGTGTCCAGTGCTTCTTAAAAAAAGTCCTCAGCAGTTGATTTAATTAGAATTATAGAATCATAGAACATCGTTAGTGGTGTTCATCAACTCCAAAAGATATCCAAAATATGTAAATTTAGCTGCTTTATCTTTCTATGTGTGCATGTCATTCTGTACTGTGTAGCTAGCCAGAGTCAAGTTGCTTCACAAGCTGGGTGGGAGGTATCAGACCACTTGGGAGCTTGATGTGTAATGGCCATACGTCATTACAGGTTTCTTTTTTCTCTTAAAATGTTCTAAACCCCATGTCAAGTTACATAATTTCTGGAGTTAAAAAAAAAAAAAAAAAGGAATACTAGCTGTGGTGTTTTTACTAAATGTCAAGCTAGGTATATATATATTAAACATTTCTAGAATCCTGCTCTATATCGTACTTTATCAGCATTCCCTGCATTGTCCCACAGATTCATATTGTACTGCTGTGACTAACTTAAATTTCACTGTCATATATTTCGTAAAATCTTCATATTTTACTGCCAATGACTAACCTCAGTATTGAAAGGAAAAATCTGCAAAACTCTTTATATACCTCTACGTATTGCCCTCTCTATGTACATGTGTTTCTTGTATAAATATAAATTTTTAATATGGCGAAATTTTAATATGGACAAAATTATTGTCATTATTTTCATCGAGCAAAGGAATAAAATTTATGGAGACCTGAAGAACAACAGAAGGAAAAGGCAGAAGCTTACTGAAACAGCAAGATTAATCATGGTGGGTTCTGATAGCAGAGATCACAAAGGAGATTGATAACACTTTCACTGCAAATTGATCTAATTCTCTGTCATAATGTACTTAGGCCGATGAGGTTTCCACCTATCTTCAGGCATAAAACGTAGTCATTCCTTTCTATCTGATAATCAGCATGTTTATTACTCATTCTAGTTGCTTCAAGACAGTATTTTCAGAAATAGTCCTGCACTACTAATGTCATCAGTAATATTGGAATAGCAAGGGAACATCCTCAGTTAAACAGCTATGGGAGCTGTTTAACAAATCTAAAAATGTTAATCGTGTCCAGGGCATTGTCACTTTCAGGGAACAGAGATTACTTCCAGTGACGTGCCCAGAAGCAATCTATTTAGTTTTCTTTTCATATGAAGTTAGGAAATAATGAAGGTTTTATTAAATGAAACTTAATTCATCACAATAGGGATTTCAGATCTACCTGTTCCCACTACCAGGGGATGCAGTATAATTTAATAACAGTCTCCTTAGATTAGCTGTGTCTATTTGCACGTCACATTATTAAGTTTCTCCGTGCCACAGTGTGTAGAGGTTTTCAGAGACTGCTGTCTCAGCCTTTTTTATTTAAAAGAAAAATCCTGAATTGATGAGTTGTAAACTATATTACTACAGTAACAAAACTGTAGGATAAGAACAGCTTAAAGTGGTGATGTAAGCTTTTTGGTTGTGGTCCAAGGCACTAAGACTTAGTAGATTGCTAATGCTGTCTAGCAATGGCATGCTTTTCCTGCCACAGTGACAGCTGCTGATTTTCTGTTATCTTACTATTTTTTTAAGCATTAAAGTGTAATGATTCACTAGCCTATAATGTGGTAGCAATGTGTGAATTACTGTGGCTGCATTTGTACATTCAGCAACATCTGGTTTACAGGTGTGAATATGTGGATTTTACAAATTAATACTTAATGCACAATTGCTGAGTGAATGTATAGAGATGGAAACAGAGAAATGTTCTTATCTGTACAATGCTATTCCAATTCACTGGGAAAAAAAAAAACCAGACAATACATACCTGAGTTGTTTTTTATTGTTGTTTTTATTGGTTACTGTCATAGTTTTGGTAGCTACTTCTTTGTGTTGTTTTAACGCCTCCATAATATCACCCTAGTATCTAGCCAGGAGAGCTTTTCCTGGGGAGAGTTATAAAAGGGTAGCTTAAATAAAGTGATCCATTCATATGTGTCAGAAAAGCTTTACAATTTAAAAAAAAAAAATCAGCTTACAATCTTAAGCACATAGTTAAGTGGCATAATCAGGAATGACCATTCCTCAGCTGAGTCCCTGTCCTGGTCCATATGCATGTTCTCACTTTGTGCAGTATGCAGGACTTTGTGACAGCCTCTACCCTTGCTGCAGGCTGAGACTGAGGATGGTAACTCTTACCTGTGTTGTAATCCGTTCCTGCTGCATATTTTTCTGAGTCTGATTTGTTCATTAACAGGTGATCTCCCCAGGCCTTTTCTCATTTTGGTACACTGAATCCTTTGGTAAATAGTGTTGGAGGAGTTTTAGAAAGAAGACTCACTTTGGAGTTATATGGAGGGATGAGGGAATTGAACAAAGAAAATAGACCAAGAAGGAAACAGTGTCTTATTTCCTTCCCTTGTGATTATTTTAGACTCCTCCATTTTCTTACACAAAATTTATTAAAATTTGGGGAGGTTTTGTTTGAGTTTCTTTCTCTTTCTTTTTTTTTTTCTTTTTCCCTTGTGTCTGTCCCGTAGAACTTAATGGAGTATCATATTCCTACTGTGCATCCTTGTAGGATGATTTGGAAGAGCCATGCAACTCTCTGCTAAAAAATCTGTGTCTTTTAATTACACTCCATTTAGTTGCATACGTTCCGTCTGCAACTGAAGTTCAGTCTCTGAAGCACTACCCTTCAGTTCAGTATTTCTGAAGCTATGGACAGTGACCTTACACCATAGACAGCATTTCCGTCTAGAACGGAAAAGTCATTGTTCACAGAAGCCTGTCTTTTTTTGTCTTCCAGAAGTTCAGACTGCATGCATCACACAGGATCAAGTAATTCAGTTGAAAATCTCAAATTGGCTTCTTCACAATGAGAACATGGATCCTAGGCCCACAGCACAGTTAGGCTGGAAGGGACCTTTAGGGGTCCCATGGGATGCCTACCCCCTTCTCAGAGGAGGACTAATTTAAGATCAGGTTGTCTATGGCACTGCCCAGCTGAATTTTTACTGTCTTCAGGGAGGGAGAGATGGTGCAACCTGAGCAACCTGTTTCAATGTTTAACCAATTGTGAAGAATTTTTTCCTTAGCCTCTGCACAATAGTAAAAGCAAAAGAAACATTGTCTTGAAAAACTGAGGTAGTATATTATAAACAATCTGTATTTGAGAAAAGGAGATGAAATGTATTTCCAGAGCCTGAAATCAAATAATTCTGTTAAGTGTCACTTTACAAAGGCAGACTCTTAAACAAATTAACTGACACAATCTGTGGGAGTAAGAAATACCTGATCTGTGTCCAACATGGTAATAGTTTCATTTGAGTGAGTTCTTCACACAAAGCAATAAGTTTAATAACTGAGCTTTTTATGTGGTGTTATGATAAATAAGTTGGGAATGGCCCAAATACAGTAACTGTTTCCCTTCAGATATTCAAACAGAAGGGAAAAAACAAACTCCCGAATAAGTTACTTTTACGATTCATGGGACTAAACTAAGTGAGTTTTTTAACAACCAAGATATGCAAGAGCTTTTCATTATAAAAAAGGAATTATGTAACTGCTAGTTAACAAATAAGATAGAAAGAAAGAATAATGTCAGTACTAATGCTAGATCTTTAGCTTTACACATGGGAGGTGCAAGTTCAAATTCACCTTCATTTCCTTTGTGATCCTGGGCAAACAATGAAAAATCCATCTCTTATTCTCCAGCATTCTTTCTGTCTTTCTGCATCATTTCCTGATCTTGTTCATTATTTCAGTCTATATTTTTTTCCTTAACTCCTCTGCAGAATCATGATCTAGCCCCTTCCACTGTTAGAAAGAGTATTTGTCTAGACATATTCCATATAAAAACTGAATTGTCTGGAAGATGAACTGGTTTGAATCAAATAAATATTTATTTTCTCCAAATACCTTTGCCTTTGCTGGCTGTCCGAAGGTATTCCCTCTTCCTATGCAATCCTTTCCTAGGACCTCAGCCTATCTTATCCAGTCCTTTCATTCCTTGTACACCACACCTAGTTCCTTTCCAAGTTTTCTACTTTGTGAGGATCAAATATTTGAATAAAATTTGATTCCCTCCAGAGGTTTGTGGTCTGAGGGAAAATTTGGAAGTTAGAGAGTCAAATCATCACAGCAGAAGGAAGCTGAAAAGCGACTGGACCTTGAGATGGTGGGATAAATACTAAAGAAGTGGTCATGTGAGGTATTCAAACTGCCTGCAATGTCAGCCTCCAATTTAGACTTAGAAATGCCTTAAAAATTGGGCATCTGTCTTAGCAAGATGATTCAGCACAATGAATGGGAGGTACTTAAGCAAATCAGAATGCTGGCTGCCTAAAAAGGGTGATTCAGGATTTCAGCATAGTGAGAATGGGCTCTAGTAGAGCTTAAACCAGAGAGGATTAAATCTGTGACCTCTCATTTGTTTTCAGATTTTATGTGGATTTTCATTGCCATCTCCATTCACAATCCTCAGATCTCAAAAGAGACAGCCAGCTAAGACCACAGTTCAATAAGCACTGCTACGGAATTGGTGGGCTACTGGATAACTCAAACGTAAACCTTTGCGCAGGAGTGGACACATGGCTGTCATGTGCTGCATTATAGAGAACACTCGGTATGTAATTTATTCCATATTTATACTGTCATCCTGGCTTTATAAACTATGAGAAGACGTAAAGGATCAACATGCTGGAGGGAAGGGATGCCATCCACAGGGACCTTGACAGGCTTGAGATGTAGGCCCGTGTAAACCTCAAGTTCTACAAGGCCAAGTGCAAGGTGCTGCACCTGGGTGGGAGCAATCCCAAAGACAAATACAGGCTGGGTGGAGAATGGGTTGAGAGGAGCCCTGAGGAGAAGGACTTGGGGATATTGGTTGGTGAGAAGCTGAACATGAGGCAGCAATGTGCACTTGCAGCCCAGAAAGCCAACCGTGTCCTGGGCTGAGTCAAGAGAAGCGTGACCAGCAGGTCAAGGGAGGTGATCCTCCCCCTCTACACTGCTCTGCTGATACCTCACCTGGAGTACTGCATCCAGCTCAGGGACCACAATATAAGAAGGACACGGACATGTCGGAGGGAGTCCAGAGGAGGGCCACGAAGACCATCAGAGGGATGGAACACCTCCCATATGAGGACAAGCTTAGAGAGTTGGGGTTGTTCAGCATGGAGAAGAGAAGAGTCTGGGGAGACCTTCTAGCAAATGTGAACAAATTCAAATGTGAACAAGTGTCATATAATGGTGTTGTAGATCAGGTGTCATACGACTACAGCATTTTTAACCTGGTGCTAGAAGCAGTGGCTCCAGATTTACCACACTTACCAAACTATGACTTCAACAGAATTCTTTCTTTGTGGGAGATGCTACTGTCCAAAGTGCATTTGACTCTGCAATCTGGTTTGTGGAACATTTTTCCATTTTCTGTCTTTTCTGTTTTCTAGAATGCTGGGCGTTAATTTGCTTATTTTGTCTTAGAGGTATCTTGCTTTTATACACAGACATTTTATATACATCATTATTATTACTAATAGTTGAACTAATCAAAGAGGCAAAAAAAATCAGTTTGGGTTATTATTTACTCTTCCACTGCATGAGATTATAATTAAATTTGCAAACATTCTGTGTTTTTTTTTAAAGAAAAGGCACTGAGCCAAAATAAATCAATTACGGCCTCCGTGCTCAAAAGACATGATAGATGACATTCTTCTTGATAACCTCCTCTCTTTTATAAAGTCACCACCAGTAAGCCTGACCTTCTCTGCAGCCATCTCAGCAAGACAGTTCTTGCATCATTATCAGCTCTACCAGAGTCTTGTTAATTGGTAGCAGAATCCTGTTCTGTAAAAGAAGCCCATTCAGATGAGATCCCCACCACTGCAGTCTACTATCTTCCTTAAATTAAGGAATACTCAGATGAGAGCCTTACCTGACCAAAACTGCAGTCATGATGACATGGACAGAGAATTTGTCACAAGTAGGTAGACTGTACTAAAATAACAGTTTGGCTAGTATTCCAAAGTCACACTGATTTTCAAGTTTTAAGTTCTTGCTCATGCACACTGTTTCCATAGTCTCTCTTTCCGTCAGTACGGACAGTAGAAGGTGTTCAGTTTCAGTTAGACTTAAGCTTCAAGTGCAGTGTAAGAAACTATTTCGTGATTCTGTTCAGGAAAAAAGAATGGTTATGTATGAAGTTATTATTAATTCAGCATTTAATTTGAACCAAAGGCAATGAAGAGCCATAATGGTTTAAACAGAAAAAAAAATCCCTCTGTTCTGACATTGCTGAGATGTTTTCAGCCATAAAAAAGAAGTTATATTTCTTTACATTTTATTACTGTTGTCATAGATTTAAGAGGAGGGAGTGGTAAGCAGGAAGGGAGGAAAGGACTTGTTTTTCAGTGTGTTTGCTTTGAAATCAGAAACATTAAATCACAGAAAAAAAAGAAAACATAAGCTGTGATGTGTAGAGGCTGAAATACCATATGACTGCTAAAGAAGAGTAGAAGGGAACTTAGTGCATCTCCACAGATGACAAGTGAAAATGATAACCATGACATGGAAAGCAGATAAAAGACTGAGAGCTGCTAGTAGTAAACATGCAGAACTGACACTTATTCCAACGTGAGAGGTAGAGAACAGACAAGAGTACTGAACAACAACAAAAAAAAATTCTTATATACATTTTGTGTTTTCTTCAAGGCTGACACCTTTTCATCACTGTCAGAAAACCAATGAGAAGGTAACCTTGTAAAATATAATATTTTTCCTAAGACATGCTGAATACTCATGACCTTTCAGGAGAACTTTCACAACTTGTTAAAATGAGTCTAGAGACAGATGCATGAAAGGGGATGGGGGAAGGCACTGACTTACACTTCCCAATTTACCCTTGATAGCTGAGATACAACTTACTCTAAACATTGTCTTCTAAGTCACTAATGAAAACAGGTCTTGTTCATTAGAAAGCTCTTCAGGCTGAGTTCTTTCACAACTTCTATCATTATGAAATCTTAGTGCCCCATAATTTGCAATGCATTTATCCTTTATGTCGTGCCCCAAGAGAGGGAAATGTTATGCCCCGTCTCTATGTATGGGAAAGGGAAGCACAGAAAAGAAAAAACTGATATGCTGAGTTTTGTTGCCTAAATCTCACATAACTTTTGAATTCAGTAAAAATCTAAATATCTTTAAATAGCTGACCTGAAACAATTTGCCCAGCATCATACAGGATGCTTATAGTTAAGTCATAAATACTACGTGATCCTTAAAAAGGGTTGCTGACCATGACAATATCTGTAGTCAGAAGTTCACCTGAAGTTGGTGATCCAGACACAGATGTCATATAGCTGTTATTGTAACACAGTCAGCCTCCACCACTGCTGTTGAAGCTGGCCCAAGTCTCTCAGAGAATGAGAAATTTATCGTTCCAGGAAGTCAGGGAGTGAATATGCAAGAAGGAACTTGATTAGCCAACCACATCAAAGAAGTTACTTAACTATGACAGAAGAAGGGAGGCATGAGGAATATTTGCCCCAGAGTCTGTTTATGCATTTTACAGTAAAGAATAAAAATACCAGATATGGTGCAAAAGCAGCAGGAACAGAGACAAGAACCAAGGGCTACACTTCTGCACAGGAAAAATACTACTGCAAACTGCAGCACACTTGCAGCTTGTCTTCCTATTGCTGTCCTGGCTATGCAGGGGTTCAGGTTGTGAAGGTGGAAAAAGTCTAATTCTACCTTGAACACCTCAGTAAGGATTAGAAATTCCAATTTAGCAGCTAAAAGCTGCTTTTGGTTCAGGCTATACTCAGCATTCTTCTGCCTGTCTCTGTGAACTTAGGACTTGCTGATTTTGACTAAATTCTACTAATTCTAACAGTGTTAAGTCCATTGTCTTTTTTTTTTCTTTTTTTAAATTAGCATTTGTCTTTACTGCAACACCATCTGGGAATAAACTTAGCATATGCGTTATTGCAATTACTTTAAATGTCAGAAAGAGCCTGAAGCAAAGAACCCATGATTTGGGTTCATGTATCAGAATGTGTGTGGACGTATTCAGTATGTATTTCAGATGATTAGCACAGCTATAAACTGGTTTTCCTCCAGTTATGAGGAGGCTAAATATTACCCAAATTAAGTTCTACCAAACACCAGATACGTTAGTTACGAAGAGCTGCAGAGTTATACTCCCCACTAACTATTTAACACTATTCTCGGCAGGTTTCCTTTGTGAAAATGGTCCAGTGCTTGGAACCTCTGACTGAGGAAAGAACCACATCCCTGTGAGGCTACTTGGGAAGCAACACGGGACAGAGTCTATGAAGATGGCCTAACATTTTTATCCTATAATATAAGGGAAAAGCTCCAAAGACGTCAGGCAAGAAAAGACATGGGTATTAGAGCACTGAAGAATCCTCCATACTATCAATCTTCTTTTAAGGATTTTGTATTTTAAAAAGTCTTAAGGGAGGAATTTTTAAAAATTGCTTCGATCTTGGATAGAGAAAAAGTATTAAGGATGAAGAAACGTGATCTGGGAAAGGCAAATAATAACAAACTCAGTCTTGTAAGGGAAAAGGTTCTCTGAGTTATTAATTTGTGTCAGTCAGCCACCTCACAATCATTACATTCAATACGAAGTAATGGTTTAGATAAATTCCTCAGAAATCTTTGTCAGCTTGAAATTACTTATATCTCATCTACATTTAGCTTGTATGGATCTTTTGCAGCCAGATGTTAATCATCTGGTTTTATGAAGGAGGCATAAAACTAACATTACCTGTACTGCTGTTGACAGCAAGATTCATGGCTTATGATTTTCTGAATGGACCTAATCTGTTTTTTGTAAAGGATGAGAGAATGCTACTGGAAATGAGGTGAGCACTACTAAGACAGAAAAGTGATTCCCCTTCAAGCCTTCCAGAGAATATTTCAGGGAGAGGATTTGAACAAGACATATGTTGACTTACCTTACAGCTTACTAACCTTACAGTCAGTCTTGGGACTTCTGTACTAAGCATGTCATTTTGTTCTCTATTTTATTAAAATGGTAAGGCTTTTGCAACACAAGCTGTGCTATAAAGGGCTGGAGCAGGGAAGCTTTCCATGTTTATAATTTGGAGCTTTCACAATGATGCATATAGGACTGAAAAAAAAAAGATAACACCTGCTTCAGAGTGCAGGGAGAAAATCTTGCTTCACAATTTTGAAGAGTAGATTGCTACAGAAATCTCTAGGATGAGCAAACAGTAGAGAATCCATCACTAGCCTGAAAACCATGGAGGCATGTGGCTTTTTACAATGAGGAGAATCTAATCTGACTTGAGATATTTGTTATGTAAAATTCTACCTTTGAGCATCCCTTATTGTCTGCAGAGACCTACAGGCTTTTCTAGTCAGCAGTTCACCTGAATCTAATTTTACATGTATCTGGTTTTTACCACTAACTAGAGTACGTAATCAGTTCTTGTATAGATATGTAAATTGCAGCCTTCTCAGTCTGGACAGACGGCAGTTGCTGCAGAGTGTAGGATCATGTAGAGAAGAATCTGGTTTGTTAACAGTGAAAAGCACATTGAAAATACTTGAATATTTCTGCTAACATTTTAATATATGTAACTAAAGTAAGTTTTAAAAGGTTCCATAGATTGCTCAGGGCCTGATAACTGAAAGATCAGATGTTGATACCTTAAAAGAAAGAACACTCCACATATTTCATTGTCACTGGTGTGCTCTAGTCTGAATACATTTTGGCTTTCACAACAGTCTGAAAAAAAATTAGAGGTTTACTTGGGGCCTTCTTGATAAGGCAATATTTAAAGCTTATGCTTCTTTGCAGTGTGAAAAGCAGTTTTCATTCTCTGGGCACGAAAATGAAACAGTGAGTATCTAAACCTAATAATGTTGGGGTTTTTTTCTCTCTCTTTTTTTTTTCTTTTTTTTTTTTTTTTTCCAGAAAATGTGAGTGAAACTGAGAAGAGGTAGCAGAGAATTCCACAAAGCAAACCCAATTCAGGGCAGTAATAGATTGCCCTGTTAGATGACCTGGTTTCAGAAAAAACAGACAGGCTGTCAAGTACCTATAAAATAGGCAGAAATAGGTAGTCCATACAAAATGGGAAAGGAAACTGCCTCTATATGCGGGTCTTTCTTCACTGGTAACTTCCTTTAATTTTCTGCAGTCTAATGGAGAGAACTGAAAAAGTAAAGTGAGATACTGAATTTAGAAGAGGTGATAATACCTTCAAAGATTAGGTAAGGCAGAGAAACTTCCACAGCGAAAAGACAGCAGAAATCAACAGGACAATATGTGAACTCAACAATAATTTTAAAAATCTAATTTAATTGAAATGAAGGACTGCAGAGAAGGAATTTTTTTGCATGTATTTTCAGATTCAAAAAATCACAGCTGTTGTGCAGGTTCCCTCCGATTAGAAGATGAGAAAGAGGATAGACCTCACTTCTCACACATTAAATCACACGTGGAAGGGAAGAGATAATTTTTAAAGTATTTGTAGTACTAAGAACTGTAAACCCTGCCAAGATTAAAAGAGTGAAACTGAGAAGCTGGTAATGTTTTTTGCAGCTTTCAAAATACACAGATAGAAGCTTATTTTCAAGCCTATTTAAAGCTAGGTGGAAGAAAATAAGAAAAAAATTGCTATACTAGTGATCACATAGATCTTTCCCACTTCTAGTTGTGTGACTTGATGATTTATCGTAATGAAGTAATGATAAATGAGAAGGAAAAGTAGGAAATATAGTAGTTAAGTGTCAGCTGCATGGAGCGAACCCAATAATGCAGTATGTTAGTGATAAAACTATTTTCATGAGAATTTTGGCTGCTGCCGCCAACATAGCATTGCTGTTTAATAGGTGTCAGAAGAGGAGAGAACTTTGTTGGTGTTTGACATTAATGAAAAATTCCATTCTAAGAATCTGACATAAAATAATCACTTCCATATCCTAGGAGATAGGACTGCATATAGACATTAAATTGCATAATGATGCTGCTACTGAACAATAGCACTGGAGACTGTTCTTCCGCTATTAGCTCTGTTGGACATGAAGCCATACCAGGGTAGCACAGTCCTGATTCCTACAGGGCAGACAAAGAAGAAAACGACAATCATGAACAGAAAGACATTGACCTAAATATGAACAACCTGGTATTATGGTTCCCTGGATACCTATGTTTGTATATAAACACACACACCTGTTTACAGGTATGTCCATATAAACATACAGATCTGCTCTGAGGTTTGGCAATATTTTGCACTTCATATTTTTTGCCTTAATGAAACAGTGTACAAGTTGATATATAGCTATATTATCTGAATATAATTAGGGTGATATGTAAGTGGGTAAACGTCAACACAATAAGTAACTATTTTCTTGCTAGTACTTGCACAGTACATATTGATCAAGTAGTTCTAAAAATAGTCAAGTTATTAGTTTGATTTTTTCTTTCCTGACATCTTGCTTTTGACTACAGAATTACAGCCCTATTCTTACATTCTTCTGAAGAGTAAGATGATAGTATGCCTTGTGGAATAGAGTGATACTAATGTTGGCTTTTAAAGGCTTTAAAGTTACACCTTTGTTTATTTTTAACACAATTTAAATGCTGACTTTAAATCCTCCTCCAGCACAAATGCAAAATAAAGAAATTATAGAATCTGTAGTTTAAATGTGATGACTGACAAATTTTCTGTGACCAGTTGGAGAAAAACTCATACTGAGTTATAAAAAACCACCATCTAATAGTACACAGTGGGCCTTATCCTCATCTTGTTACTTCCAGTCTCAGAATGATGCTGGTGGACTAGTATCTATGAATCAAGCCAGACATCAGTAATGTCTGCATTTCTCAGCCCAGCTTCACTTAAAAAGACAGGAAATAATAATGCTGGAAAACAAAAATAAAATAATTCTGGAAAGCCTTTTCTTTTTTTTTTTTTTACTCATTCCTAGAGCTCACGTAATATCAGAATTCAAACTGGTATTTTAGCAATCCCAGAACTGGATTTAATAGTAGTAAACTTTTAGAGAAGGCAAAGGATAACCTGTGTTTTATAGTATCTGAGTAACGATGCCACTTGCAATCAAGATTCACTTTCTGGAAAGTGGAGACTGTTCAAGAATTTAGTTTACTTGTCAGTTCTATATGAAGTACTGTATTTTAGCTGCTGATAAATGTTATGTTATCTGTGAGGACACAGATAACACAAGATTCTGTAGCAGACGCTAATTAAAGTGAACTCTGAGGTTAGCTTTTTTCCAATGTCTTGTGCCATGATTCATTGAAAAAATGACTGAAATTTGATAAATAGAAAAAGGACCTGGCTCTCTGGGTCAGCTGAAAGACTTAAATTAAATCAATGTCTTCACTAATTTTGAACTTTGCATAAAACAATCTTCCTGTGTGATATTTACAGGAACAGATAATACTATATAAGATACTGGGCTGTGAGGTTCTCATATTAATTTTTGTGGAAACTGAACAGAGATGTTCAAAAGAATCCAGTCCTGCCAGTTGAGGTAAGGATCAGCAGATGGATACATGAACAAAAGGTGTGCTTCTGAAGTGCTTTTAGGTGCAGAATGTTATAGCCCATCACAGAGCAGAAATGAAAGTCCCAAGCATCCAACGCAAAAAACCCCACCAAAACAAAACAAAAAAAATCCACCAAAAAACAAAACTCTCTAAATTCAGCAAATTTATAGCAATGCTTTCCACCAAAAGCAATTTTTTGGCTTATGAATGTGAGCCAGCACATTTAATTGCCCTTGAAGAATAACCTCTGGTAACAGACATTTTTCCTACCCTCAGATGCTTTTCCGTTGACTTAATTCGGGCTAGTGCACGTATGACAAATTCCCAGTGTCCTACTCCCTAGAATTTCCTTAATATCTGACCTCACACAACTGTTTATTATTAAGAGACATGTGCCACTGCTGTGCATTTTGCCATGCACTGTCCCTATAGTTGGCATATTTTTAACCCAAATACTTGAATTTATTAATAAGTTAGAAATTAATGTCTTGCATCAGCTTCAATTCTATAACACAGTGACCCATTCTACCACTGTGTAATAACAGGTCCCACTGTGACAATTAAAACAAATCACCCTACAGAATATGCCATTAGATACATTCATGCCTCATCAGTAACTGAATTGTCTTTTGTGACATATTTCAAAGAAAGGTATGCAACTTTAGCCCAGTTTCCCAAAGCACACAATGACTTATGATAAATCTTCCATCTTCTCATTTTACTATGAAAATGAAATACAGATGAAATGAACTAAAAACTGTAATAAATAATAAAATAGCTGTTGGCCACTAAATAAAACACAAGTGTGTAGATAATTTTGAACCAATAACAATTGATTTAAAATGAAACTGAGTTCCCAGACACCACTGCAGCCATTATTTCTTAGCTCTATTATTTTGAACAAACTAGAACTAGCAAGAAGTTAAGTGGAAAAATTAATTCTGCTAGCTCATATTACGTGTTGATCATTTTATCTAATCAGAGAACCTTTTACAATGTATTAGATCCCAATTCATCAGTTGACATTACCATGACTGTCAGAATGGTACCCAGTTTCTCCCAAATGTAATGCCATCTCTAGGAGTAATGTTGTGCATGCAGAAAAAGTGCTGGAATAGCAACAGTACTGTCAACTTGTCAGTGCTTTTTGAGAGGGGTTAAAATATTTATCTGCCAGATCTTTACATATTCACTGCTGAGAGCACTTGGATTTAGAGTGTTGTAAGTGAACAACGTTTTCATTGGTATATTTTAGGAAGCTGCTTCCAAACTCTTTTTTTATTCCCGAGTGAGTAGGACACTTATGGTTGAGATTCATCTCATTAACTTTAGACATCTGCAGTGTAGACATCTACATCTGAACTAGTCACTTGAGACTTACTTTTTAGTCAACAGAGAGATACAACCACTTTTAAAGGGGGATTCAGCTGACCTATTTGAGTCACTTGGTAGCAGAACACCCATTAAAATAACCAGTTCACGATTAGATGAGTACATTTAGGTGTCTATGCTTGGTCAGATGAATCCCACCGAGAGTTCAAGACCTATATCTAGATGCTTTTGTAAATTGGTCAGTGGGGAGAAGAGTGGATGTTTTGCTCCCCTGCATCCTGTAACTTGCAAACTCAAGTTGTGCATTGTATCTTTTCCTTTTTTTTTTTGTTTGCGTGAAACCTGTACCATGCGAGCAAATAGTCAGGTATGTGCTCGATAGTATGGTTCTTGGAGTAAGCCTAGGATAAGTTTGCCTGTTGTCTTCACAGGACAATATCGCAGCCTGACAGCATTTTCCTGGCCTGTCTCTAATGTTTCATGAGATGGTTCCTGAGAGCCATCCCACAGACAAACAAGTACAGGTTGGTGTCACACCCATATTTCCGTATTCCATCCATATTTGGATGCTCTTGGCAACATATAACATGCAAGTCATGAACTCCCAGGGCATACCCCTTCCAACTCTTGTCTCTGTCTCCTCTATCTCATATACAGGTCATGTCCCTTCTGTCCTACATAAGAGACTTCCCTGGCTCTCACCACTGCTCTCCAGTGCCTTGTACTACAGGAGAAAGGGAGGAGGAGGTCAAAACCTGGATAAGCATGTTAGCTCTTAATTGGAGTTATTGAATCACATAATCCACAACCAATGTCACTGCTTGTCTTCCCTGCAACGGTTCTACTGGATATGACAGGTCTCCTAAATAAACAATCCCACTGAAGAAAAATGACATTGCAGTCTTTGTCTTTAATTAGGCTTTCCCCATTGGTTTGTATTTCTCTGCCTTTCTGTGTACAAAGCACCACAGGCCATGCTGTAAAGACTGAAAGGAAAGTAAGTCAAAACTGGGACACTTTTCCCCTTTCACATCTGTGCATCTCCTGCTCTTCCTAAAAAAAACAAACTAATGGGTATTCTAATACTGTCAATGACCTAGCTAATAACTGGATTTACATTTCATTCATTTGGGTGGATTCATTTAATTCCTTTTAAAATTCTGATTCTTACTGCAGATAAGCCATCAGTGTGCTTAACAGGATATTAAAAGTAGAAAGCAAGTGTAGAATAGCAGGTTCATTAGACAACACTTATTCCAAAAGTGGAAGCTGAACACCAGATGCCGTTTTGCATAATAAAAGCAGTCAATGATTAGCCCTTAGAGGTCTGTGATCCCTGAATAATAACCCATTTTTCAACCTTATCTGTTATTTTTCTCTTCCCACAAATTTTCAGCTTTAGGACTAGTCCATTTTAATAATCACACACACCAAATATGTTTTAAAACTAAGTGTGGTTATCCAGAATTTATTCAAAAGGAAAAAAAAATCCTACAGCAAAAAAACATTTATAGGAATATTGAAAACTTGGGACACACCAAAAAAACCCAAAACCAACAGAAAATAGTAAATAAAGCCTCTAAGTGAAAGGAAAATACTTGAATGCTAGGCCATCCCAGCTGGTATAAATCCAGGGGGAGTTAGGAATACACAATCTGTGTCAGACTCTCCTGATGCTGAGTTCCTGGCTTTGAGTCCCAATGAAGAAAAATGGAGAATCTGGTTCTTTATCTCCAGGGAAGATGCTATAATCATTATCCTCTGTGAGCTCAAAAAGAAGAGTTTAGGCATATGGGCTACTGATTTGTTTGAAGAATGGTGGCTTTCTAAGCTGTCTCATCAGCTTTGTATTTGTGAGTGGGGAATAGCAGACATGACATGGTCAAATCTGGAAGATTTGGCTCTTAGTACTTAAATAAGCTGCTGAACCTAGCCGGGTCCATCTGCTGTTAGTGGATGCTTCTTCCGTTATATAGGCATACCTCAGCACACCTTTATGTGACTCTTATTACTTATGGACAAAAGTGAGACTCCCCTCCATAGGTGGAGAAATTATGCCTATCTTCAAAAAGAGTAAAGCAATAGAGTGAATGTACAGGAAAATTGTCACAGAGGTTAAAAAAAACCCCCAATCTTCAGGACCCGGAAGTTGCTGGGATACCTCTACAAAGAACTTTTATTTTAAAGTCAATACGTCATGTTTGCCTTTTCTAGTGAACAGTGCTCATTTCAGACTGATGCCATGCAATTGAACATTGTACAAACAAAAACAGCAGAGCACAAAGTCATGACCCAGGAGGACCCTATCATGTTATCCTTTCAAGCTTGTGCAATTACAAGAACTAAAGGCTCAGTGCAATTATGGATAAACAGAAACATACTGCAGCAACAGATTTGGTACAATCATTTGAAAGCCAGTAAGTATTTTTGTTTTAGTTATCTGTAGTCTGTTGTGTCTGCAAGCTGGTGGAAAGACATTAGAATAAACTTACCAGCCCATCTCGTGCCTGGAATGTAGTATTTTTGTGCTTCCTAAGCAAGAAAACTGCCTGTGGTTCAGATGATACTTCCATGTGAGGTCAAGAGGGTTGTCAAGCTAATAGGAGTCATGACAACAGTGTAATGGCTGATGGTCATTTCTTGCATATGTATTCTGTGTGTTTGTATGTGTGTATATATATATATATATAAAATAAATATGTAAGTGAAAAATAAATCCACGGTGGCTGACTTAAGAAAGAAATCAGTTTTGCAAGAGGAAATTTAGCAAAACAAAAAAATCTTTGTATTATGCCACGTTGTTTTGCTGTTTCCTTGCTTGGGATGACTTATTCTGAAGGTACTGTAGTAGAATAATCAGCTACAGTGCAGTTTTCAGCTGATACTAGAATTTTGCTAAATTTGGTCACACTGCTTTCTGTCTAAAATGCTTTTCCAGTACCTTTGTTTCAGTAGCACACAAGCATTTATACACTTTTAAATTGGTGATTAGATATTAGGGTTTGTAATGAAAATATTTCAGATATTAGCAATAACACAAAACAATTATTAGTTTAATAACACTGTCTATAATCTCCACAATTTCAGAGATTTTCCCGTGTGTTTTCAATACAAACTAATAGCAGTTATCTCTCCTAAGAAATCACAATTTAAACCTGATCTCAGTGTAAATTGCATTGAAAAAAAAATGTAAAAGAAGGCTATAGCAGAGTACAAGGGTTGGAACAACATATCATTGTATGATTAAAGTCAGAAAATACCTTAATTCCTTTGTTTGTTTGTGTTTTTTTCATTCCATGTTAAAACTCTTGTTTTGTCAGGTAGCACCAGGTGGCACTGTTACATAAACTTTTTTTTTTTTTTTTCCAGTGGGAGAACAAGGTTCCAGCGTTGGGAAGACATGCTTGAACCAGGGGTGTGTGTGCTAGGATTTATGAAGGGAGAAGCTGAGGCACGCGGCAGAGAATTTTGCTTTGTACCCACACTTCCTTTTCATTACAATTTTTATATTCAGTTAACATATTGTGCAGATTTACCCCCCTGGAAATAACAGGCAAGCCAAGATTTCCAGAAACTAGCATTTCCAGTATACTGTTTGTAAGTAACCCTGTTCAAGGACTTGTATGTGGCTAAACAAAACAAGATTTATTTAGTGTGTACTCAGTTAATTACAGTATTCTGCATTAATAACCAGGTTTTCCAAAGCTCCAGGTACTTGATAATGCTTGAGAGAAAGCTGAGTAACAGAATATAGGTGTAGAAAGAACCAGCCACAGTGGGATTATGAGATTAATTCCGTTACTTCAAGTCATGTGAGTACCACAATGTTTTGCGGTACTGGGTACTCTGACACTGAGTGCCTTCAGCTTCCCATTTCTGAGCACTGTCACAGTTTTGGTTTTGACACTTGCACTTATACCACTTTTAACACAGGCATCAGTCAGTAAAAAATAAGCGAAAGTTCTTTTTAAAAAATTCAATGCAAGTGACAACTTTCACTAAAGTTGGAAAAAACAGGGCAAAAAGTAAGAAATATCTACTAATATTTACCTCTCGCACAAGTACAGCAAGAAAGTCTGTGCATTTCCATTATCTGCTTCATACATCCTTCAGATGCTTTTCTAGCTGGTGATTCAGTTCTTATGCAAATTTTCCATTTTAGAGAGGACCCCAGACTGGGAAAGCAGGCTCATCTTTATATCCTGATACTTTTTTTTTTCTTTTTCTTTTCTTTTTTTTTTCCTTTTTTTCTCACCACGTAGTTGTATTTCTATCTTGTCTTAATAGATGCTAGCTTCATAACTATTGTCTACATCCAGCCTTTGACCCCAGACTGCCCAGATCTATCAGCAAGTCACTGAGGTTTAATACTCTTTTACCCTTACGCAGAAAATTTCAAATCCTGTGTTGAGTCTCCTCACACGCAGAACTTTGCTTTTCATTCAATATCTACAACTTGGCACAACAAGATACGCAGCTGTGGATTTTGTATACTCACTACTGGCTCCTGTTTGAGATCATACATTGCAATATTTATTGTTTTGACTTGGTAATGACTTTGGGGTGCCAAGACTAACTGTGTGTTTGGTTAGACCATGACAATCTATGCCTCAAATGTAAAAAAGGTATGTTGCCTGCAATGTACCCATATGGTCTCTACTTTTTATATGCTTTAATAAAACCTTCTAACATTTCAGAACATAGAATCATAGAATCATAGAATGGTTTGAGTCAGAAGGGACCTTAAAGATCACTTTAGTTTGAACCCTCTGCCATAGGCAGGGACACCTTCCATTAGACCAGGTTGCTCAAAGCCTCATCCAACCTGGCCTTGAATTGTGGATGCCCTCCAGGGACAAGGCATCCACAACTTCTCTGGGCAACCTGTTCCAGTGCCTCACCACCCTCATAGTGGAGAATTTCTTCTTTATATCTAATCTAAATGTACCCCTTTCAGTTTAAAGCCATTACCCTTTGTCCTATTGCTGCATGCCCTACTACATGCACTACACCTTGCAATTCACATTTTTTCATGAAATGTTAGAAAAATGAATATAGGAGGTCAAATAATACAAGAGCAATAACCAAATGACATGACACAGGGGAGATGCCTGAGGACTGGAGAAAAGCAAATGTCACACCAGTCTTCAAAAAGGGCAAGAAGGAGGACCCAGGTAACTATAGACCGGTCAGCCTCACCTCCATCCCTGGAAAGGTGATGGAACAACTTATTCTTGATGCTCTCTCTAGGCATATCAGGGATAAGAAGGTCATTAGAGGCAGTCAACATGGCTTCACCAAGGGGAAGTCATGCTTGACCAACCTGATAGCCTTTTAGGAGGATATTACCAGGTGGATAGATGATGGCAAAGCAGTAGATGTGGTCTATCTCGATTTCAGAAAAACATTTGACA
>WKFP01014813.1:1356680-1371592 GCA_011057875.1 Pterocles orientalis
TCAAGCTGGAACATAGGAGGTTCCACTTGAATATGAGAAAAAACTTCTTTACAGTAAGGGTGACAGAGCACTGGAACAGGCTGCCCAGAGAGGTTGTGGAGTCTTCTTCTCTGGAGACATTCAAAGCCCGCCTGGATGCGTTCCTGTGCGATCTGATCTAGGTGTTTCTGCTCCGGCAGGGGGATTGGACTAGATGATCTTTCGAGGTCCCTTCCAATCCCTAACATTCTGTGATTCTGTGATTCTGTGATCTTTCGAGGTCCCTTCCAATCCTTAACATTCTGTGATTCTGTGATTCTGTGACATGTCACTTGAGTCAACCACTTAACAAAATCACATCGCAGAAAAAGGAAGGGTAGAGGTATCTTATCTAAATCCCAAGCTGTCTCTGAGACACTGGTAGATACAGGTAACGGTGGTTAAATGAATAACGTGGCAATGGAGGAGAGACATAAAACTAGGCTGGTAAAATTTGTCTCCCTTCCTGGATTATGTAAGCTTCATCAGCTTTAAGGAAAAGATCTGAAAACATGAGGGCTACTCAGGCCAGAGAAAATAGAGTCATCCAGTGGGTCTGGATCACTTTTAATTTCCATCTGTACAACTAAGGTTTGGCTCCATTGAACTCTAGATTTACAACCACCATATTAAAATCTAGAAGTTGGGGTAGTCGGGCGTGCCTCAGTATAGATAATCATTGCAAGAAAAAGTGTGCTGTTTAAAATACCTTCTAGTTGTTTACAACAGCCTCTCTGACTGAGTGTATCGATCTGAAGGCAAAGCTAGTGGAAAAAACCATGTGAGCATTTCTCAGACACCTTATATTCCACCAGTAAAAATTAAACCTGGTGTTAAGTGGAAATACAAAATAGGATTCATGGGATTCTTGCAATTAACTTGTTACAGTTTTCAGGAAATGCTGTTTCTTGAAAGAATCTAGGGCCTGATAAAACATATGGCAGCCAAAGACGATGATGGAGACGAATTAGGGAACATAAAAAAGAAAACAGAAAAAGTGGGAAAGAATAATCACAGTTCATGATTCCATGAAGAATCCCAGTCCAAGAAACTGAACGCCTCAAATTGCTTCTCCTGGTTTCAGAAAAAATGTTTCTGAGAACTTTTCTGCTTGTCAAACATAATCACCCACTAAAATATAAACAGACATCGTCACTGTTTGCCACTCTGTAAAAACAATTCTGTCATTAGAAATATCTTTTCTAATATCTATCATTGCAGTGCAGGAAAAAAAAAGTGGCAATATTGCAGCTATTCAATCTTCTTTTCCTTTGCCCAAAGCTGGAGTTCACTTTATGAACTCTTGTTTGTCAATATTTCGATTAATTTGATTGTGGTGCAGGAAATCTATATTTGTATGTGAATTAATTAAATTGTACCAAATAAAAGAGCAGATTAATATTAGAATCTTCCCTTTTCAGAGTGGGTCCGTTATGCAGTTACACAGTGTGCTGGAATGGAGTTGAGTAAGGGCATGATGGGACCCATGGGTGGTTGTCCCTGATCACCCTGCTGATTTGTCCTTTCCTGATGCATCTCTGATCAGGCAGAATGGGCAAAACTGTGACATCAGCTGATATTTTTTGATTTTGAGTCTGCTGCCCTATTTTCTGGATCATATCAGAGAAGCTATTACATACTGTTGCAAGTATTGAGTCACTGGGAGGGAATGCTGCACTGGAAGTATGTTGCACCAGCAAATGTCACTAGTCAGGAGGAAGAATAACCGTTTCCTGCAGCACCTGTTATTCCTTAGAGCTCTCTCAACCATAGTTAGCGCATAAAATCTGACAAGATTAGAACCTCAGGTGGTATGGCTTCAGGCAAAGGAGAAATTCAGTTACCTGTCAGTAGTAATAATAAAGAGATGAGTGAAACCACCACAACGCTGTCTCTATCTTTCCCCTGGATTACATTTCTTTTAAAATGTCCTTATTGAGCAGTTATTCCTTGTGTCTACTGATGAAAAAGCAAGTTAATGTTGTGCAAAGAAAAAAGCAAGCCTTAAATCCATTTTATGGGTTGACTAAGTTTCTTTGAATAGTTTTATGGCATTTTTACTTTTCTGTTTGCTCTCTTTTAAACTGAGCTATAAAAAAGTAGCAGCTTCCAATGTCATTAGCAGGTATGTGATACTCAAATGCACTCCTTACTTTTGAGTAACTTCCATCTTATGAGGTAAATTAAAGATTTCAGCTGAACCACAGAAGTGGTCTACTCCAGCTCCCATTGAAATCAGTCTCATTATCTTCAGGTGTTCCTACATCAAAATCTATTTCCTTATAATAGATACTATAGTCTACTTATTTCTTGCAGCTCTGCTGAAAGGCTACAGCTAAGCCATGTTTAACTGCCTTTCTATTTCCAAGAAAACACATATAACACAAGGAATCTAGGTATATTCTTTGATACCTATATTAACACCATGCATTTTAAACTTCATTTGCACTGTGTTTTCAGATTAAATTAGTTCTGTTTTTCTGGAGTAAATTCTCTCAGAATGTTCTGATTTTTACCCAGTTGGCTACAAAAAAACCCGTGATTTGCAATTAAATGGATTGGTTGTCTGAAATAAGAATAACAGAAAGCAGATTGTCTCCTGTAGATGGCTCAATTATCCTAAAATCAAAAATCAGAATTCCTAATCCTTTAGGATTATAGTATTTTCAGGTTACAGAGTTTGTTGTGAATTTTTGGTTTTATTGTAGACTTTTAATGCAGCAATGAGTGGCAGGCAGAGAACTAAAAAATGCAATGGCCATATGACTGCTACAGTACATTTACAACACTTCAAAAGAAAGTTCTTTTGCAAAAACTAGGGAGAAAGATCTAATGCTAGAGATTCATTTAAGATGTTCCTACAGGAAGTCAAAGGATTCCTCCAGGTGGAATTCAACACATAGCCAGCCAATTTTTTAAATGGTAAGTCTGATCACTTGCATAGCAAATACACAAAGATAAATAGGGCACATCTTTGATGTAAGCCTTAAAATAAAAAAAGACAGATTGTGGACCACTTAACCAGATGCCACAGGGTTTACACAGGGCCTCTGTAATCTTGTTTTTGTAACTGCTGCATCTATTGAAAACGAACAGAGGCCAGAATGCTTGTAAATGAGAACATCATCTTCTCAACACGGCCTCACTTTTGGAAGCTTTCCATTTGGTTATTAGTGAACGGTATCCCTCAGTCATCAGTACATTAACATTTTACCAAGTTTTTTTTAAATTTCCGTTTAAAAGCCACTTTTTTTTTTTCTTTTTGGTTGGATCCCAGCTAGACAGATATTTATGTCATTTCTTCTGCCTGAAGTACACAGTGAACTCTGTGATTCTGTAACTTCAAGAGTCAGGCATTAAATTGTGAGTCTTTTGTACAGTGTTTTGATGGTAGAACTTCTCTTCTAATAGTGTTAGATGAATACAGGTGAGAGATCCTGTTGAGATTCAGACTAACATTACAATAAGTAGTTGTGCTGTGCAAAACCTTGGCTAAAGCACAGTTTCAAATGTGTTGGATTGTGTCAAAAAAGCTCTGAAATGGTGTTAAACTGATTTATATAAGCTATTCGAATTTTAAAATACAACTGGTTTTGCTTGTTGGCCATGTGGGTTAATCTTTCCATTCCTGCATGGGATGAGCAGTAACCTCACTCACTGTGGGTACTCCTGTAGTGTGAGTCAATGTCAATAAGAGTACCAGAGTTCAATGAGTAGATGTTTTCAAATACCAGTCATAAAGATTGCGATTTAAGTATATCTCTGAATGAGAAATACAGAATAAGCTATTTCAGGTGCACATTCATATATACCTCTACTCATGTATTTTACTTTGTGTCTGTCCTAAACTTCAGATTGTTTCAAGCCCTATCCTCTGGCTGAGCTCAGCATGATGACACATTATGCACGCATCCATTTTCAGGTCTTACATACTATCATTTTAAAATATACAGCACAAGAGGTGTTTTGCATATATATTTCTGCACACACCTTTTTAGTTCTGTAACCTGGCATATGGTTTAAGGCACAACCTCTCTCCAGAGATTCTTCCACACAAGCTGGTACTTTTAAAAAATACAGAAAATTTGGATTATTCATTTAAAGAAGTATCTGCTGTAGTTGTTGACCTTGGCTGGCAGCCAGATTGCCACCCAGCTGGTCTCTCACTCTCTGTCCTCAACAGGACAGAGAGAGAAAATAAGGTGGAAAACCTCATGGGTTAAGCTGCAGACACGGAAACAGCTTACCAATTACCATCATGGTCAAAACAAACTCGACTTGGGAAAAATTAATTTCTTTAATTGCCAATTAAAAAAGATTTAGATAATGAGAGCCGAAGACAAATTAAAACACCACCTTTCTCCCTTTTTTCCCTCAGGGATCAACTTCACTCCTTCATTCCCAGCTCCTCTGCTCCTGCCCCAACAAGCACAGGGGGATGGGGTATGAGGGCTTGGGTCAGACCATTGCAGTTCCTCTCTGCCGCTCCTTTCCCTGATCCACTGTGGGCTCTACATGGGCCTCAGTTCCCTCAGGGCATACACACCTGATCCAGCATCGTCCTCTCCACAGGCTGCAGTGTGGTATCTGCTGTGGTGTCCTCACAGGCTGCAGGAGAATCTCCACTCTGGCACCTGAGCACCTCCTCCCCATCCTTCTCTCACCTTGGGTTTCTCAGGGCTCTTTCTCACAGTTTATTTTCTTTGCTCCTCTCTGTCAAGTAACATTTTACCCTTTCTTAAATACATTTTCACAGAGGGGCCACCACCTTGGCTGTGGGGCTCAGCCGTGCCCTGCGGTGGGTGGGCTGGAGCCGGCTGGAACCGGCTGTTTCCGGCACGGGGCAGCCTCGGCCTCTCCTCTCCTCACAGGGACCCTCCTGCAGCCCTGCTGCCCACACCTACACACCGTACACCTGCAAATATAAAACAGTGTTGTAATTTTTTCTTCCGATGTTAAGGTCCCCCTTCCCCCCAGAAAAATTCAGTGAAATAAGGTTGTTTAAATACATCTGTATATCTCCTAGGAGCCAGTCCACTTTACGTTTGGAAAACCCGACACGGAGCCTGTGAAAAGGTTGCTAGTTTTGCACAGAGTTTATAGACCCGAGAAAATGTCCATTGTATCACTGTGGAGAATTTCCAGCAATTATTTGTCACTTGCAAAATATGTGTCTGCCTCCACTGCTAAGCAAGGTCTGTCTCTCCGTACTCCTTCCACAGGCAAGCTTGTCAGCAATCCTGATCTTTACTAACTCTAATTGTTTTCAAAAGCTCTGACTGTATAAAAACCTCCTTTCAGAAGTCTGATATAGTTTCTGGAGCCAGAACAGGTAATCTATAAAAATCTTCTCCTCTGAAAAAATACTGCAATTCTTTTTTAATTCATCATGGGAAAATGTGATTAAGTAGTAGACACTCTGGATCCCAGTTTAACCTTGCTTATATTTAGCTATTTTCAGTTACAAAAAAATAAATAAGCACTCATATATATATATATTTACTACAGAATAAATGCTTTTCAATAGGGTACATGCTAACAAAGATAGACTGCTGAAACATTGTTTGAGCTGCTGTAGCATCATCTTGGCAAGGCTTCGCCTGTCATTTTTCATCAGACATAACATCAGATAACATCACCAGAGTGGATTTTTTTTCCCCTAAATGTGACTTAAACTGTAACACCTATCAGTTTTGCCATTTATTTTTAGCCGTGGGAATGAAAGGGACTTTTCAGTTTCCAAAATTTTACAAAAGATTGACTCACTTCACCACTTATGTGTGGCAGATGCTTCTCAAAAGAGTTTGCATGAAACTTTCATCACTAAGTTAAACCCATTATTCATGTTTTATGGAAGCCCAGTCATCCTCTAAGAACCCCAAACGATGCTCCAAATTCACTTTGCTAAAACATTCCAGGATATGGGGTAAATTCAATTGCTCCTTGATGGCATCTTCGAATATAAAGTGTAGCTAAAAGTATTGCATCCTTAGCCAATAGATAAAATAAGTTTCTTTAATATCTGAAGTTTGACTGACAATATCTTTAAGAAAGGAAATGAAAATTAAACAAACAAACAAGAAAACAATGGCAGAAGCAACAACCACTGAGAATTTAACTTAATTCATGGCTACTTGGAGAATTAAGAAGCCATACGGTCCAAAGATGAGAACTGGTTGCTTTTAAATGAAATCCAGTGCTCCAGGAGACACCAAGACCGAGCCCTAATAACTGGCTTAAGTGCATAAGCAGCACAGAAAATTCTACAGACATTAGGTAATCACATTGGCTCCCTGAAAAATCTCTAGATAAATGAAGGTGTGGATGAATGTGATTCACAGAAGGCAACATGCACAGCCAGAGATCACCTGAGCTAACTAGTAAGAAACACTGAAGGAGGATGTCTACATTAATGCTACCCAGAACCTTTATGTCAGAAACTGAGCTCCAGATAGCTTAATGATTAAATAATGCTCGTAGTGGGATGCAAATGTTCAAAGTTTTAACCTAAAGAAACCTAAACCAGACTGTGTTCAAACAGCTCACTGTAAAAGGATAACTCAAGACTTTATTACTAGTTCTATTACATGGGGAATCACACCTGACAGCCACAGAAACAGATTATTTGAGATGGCCTATGTGTCAGTATTTTAGAGCCCACTAGCAGCATAATTTTAAAGAAAAACCCCCAATAGTGTCTTCTTACTGCACTTTTTGCTATGCAGTAACTCATCTGTTTTCACAGGAAACTAAGTCGGAAACTGCTTGAAGTGTACACCAAACAAATTGTGTAATCCTCATGAAGGTCTCACCAACTGTTTGGTTCTCTGAATAGTTTCAAATCACACGTGTGACAGAGATGTTAGATTCAGGTCTCTACACTAAACCTCATGTAGGAAAAGCCTCCAAGACTCACACAGTGCAGACAAAAAAAGGTGTCTCAGCATTGGCTATTTTGCTCTACTGGTGTAACCTGTTGCTCAAAAAACCTTTTTGTTACAAACTTAGCTCAAGTATCCTTGACTCTTTTGAGCAGTGTTGCCATAGTAGGATAAAACTGAAATTTTATCAGACTTTGTAGGTGGACTAACTATGTTCTCTATATCCTTATCTTCGAATCTAATCCATAATGACTAACATCAAAGAGGATGTTACTCACAGATGCTGTAAATTGCAGTGGTATTCAGGGCATTAGCTAACCAGGTGAGTGAGGAAAAGCAGGTAGATTCTTTTGGTTTCGTCATACTGAAAAAGGAGAAGAAAACACCAGAAACAAGCCACTACACCATCTAAATCCACCTCTTTTTTTCTTCCTAAATGTGGGGTTTCATTTCTTTGTTGCAATCATTTCACCCACGACTTCACAGGTAAACAAAAGTTCCTGTTTTTTTAATAAATTTTTCATTGGATAAAGTGCTTTCCTATTCAAAGGCAAAATAACAAAGAATGTCTCATTGTCAGATACCTTCCCACAAAACATGAAAAAGAAGGAAATCCAGCAAAAGTTCTTATCTAGCATATCCAGCCTTCAGTTTTCCCTATGTTAAAGTGACCTGCAAAACTTTATCTGAAAGATTTCTAAATGTTAAAGTAGACAGAAGTAATTCAAATATTATCCGTGCACAGTATCCTGTGTGGTCCAAAAGTGACATAACAGTTGAGGCAGGAGGACAGTCTATTTTTTCTGACCACTCTTTTGCTTGGCATTTAGGAACACAAATTAGTGCTAATTTTTAACAGTAGCTTTTATAATGTGCACATCTGTTTAATTGGTCTGAACTAAGACTCATGAGTTTCTGGAGATGCTTTGAGTATTCTTTTTGCTGCAGTAACTTTCAGGCACTTCACATCTGAGCTTTATTCAAACCTATGCCTGTGATATGTTACCAACCACTTCAATTCCTCTTGTTTTTCATTTATGTCAGAAAGATAAGACTCTCTGCACTTTTAAAGGCTCTAAAAATGTTTTGAGGTGTTCATGTTTTCTCTTTATACATTATTTTTATTGTTGCTTTCAGACTGTCCCCTCAACACTGTACTATACAGCAAAAAAACGCTGAAGTGATATACTTTGAATAGTTTATACAATAAATGAAGAGAAATCAGCAGGAGTGGTACTATAGGGGAATGAATAGCTACAACTTCTTGTTTGAATTGCTGTGTTAATGCTGAATTTCTCCCCAGGATTGGATTTTACCCTTTTCATAGTCCTCTTGGCTATGTTTTTATGGTAACTGCCATTGTGGTTGGAGCGAGGTCATCAATGGATCTCTGTATAACTTCTAACAAAGCTTGTCTAATCCAAATATTTCTGTCATCCTAGTCACAGGTAGGGTCTTTCTGCTTATGTCCATTACCAAGGCATTCTGCATTTCTCCTTTTTTTTAATTTTTTTTTTTTGTTATAGGTATAGGAAGGACCATTGCAGCAAATCACAGGGGAAAGCCATCCTGGCAGGATTATGGCTGGATTTTGGCTGTCAGCTCAGGGCTAGGTCTCATCTTCTGATGATACTGACAGGGGTGCTATTTCATTTTAACATACTGCCCTGCCAAGTCTTGACATGTTTCCTCCCAGAAATATATTCAGTCTCCATATCCAGTCACCTTGAACAATCTCCTGTGGAAATACATTTTCCAACAACAACAACAAAAAAATCAGTTTTAATTTACTTTCTTTCTCATTATCCCATAG
Source organism: Pterocles orientalis (assembly GCA_011057875.1). NCBI lineage: Eukaryota > Metazoa > Chordata > Aves > Pterocliformes > Pteroclidae > Pterocles > Pterocles orientalis. The sequence goes on from WKFP01014813.1 coordinate 1,365,393, forward strand.
CATTCACATGCCATTCATACCAGTTGCATAAATGCCTTACTAACCTTTACTTATCCTAAGTTTGAGCATAGCCCTGGCTTCATTTCTTTGCTGTTTGGATCAGCAGGCAGTTCGCGGTTTCCATCAGTGCCTGTTGTAGCCCAGCTGTCTCCTGCCCTTTGGCGTGCATATGTTTTACCTTTCCTCCCCAGAGCTTCCACAGGCCACTGTGCCCTGGGCAATGCTTCTCTTTCAATTGACCACGCTGCTTGGGGAGTCATGTCAGAGCTTCAAAAAGCTTCCCAAAAGCTTTATCATAGCGACGCTACTGCTTGGCTTGGCTTTCTCCAACCAGTTGCTTCACAGCTCCATTTCTGCAGCTGTCCGTGCCCTACTGAGTCACAGCTTGCAGCCTTCTCTTCCTCTAGGTTGTCTGCTTTGTGATACTGCTCCCAGCTGTGTTTTTCTTCTTCTGACGGCTGAGGTCAGAGGAAAAAGCATTCTTCTTAGATGTGGTTGTATCTATTTAATGCCTCCAACTGAATACACATTTAGCCCCTCTGAACATGCAGTGTGCAAGTAATTGAAATTCTGCTTCATTCTTTGAAATAATTTTGAAAAGTTTAGTTACAGTGCTCTTCTACTGTTGGAGGGGGAAAACACTCTGAACAAAACTCTGGCATAAAGCATGAAGTCCAACAGTCGACAGTGATCCCAGTATGGAATCTAAAGAAAGAGGCTTTCTTCTGCCTTTGTATTAAAGATCTGGGAACTACTTAAGACAGTAGGATTTATGTTAAGATAATATTTTTTATTTTCTCTCATTTCTACTAGATGTTAAAGGCAGTTCTGCATTCACTTTCAGTTTCACTTGCTTACCAAATTAAATTTAATATCTTAAATACTGATCAGTAGCAAAGCATTTGTGTATAAAGTCAGCGTATTTGTTCTCAAATGTTTGTCATAGGTGGATGAATGTGGCTTTGCAGCATGGAATTTTAAGTTGTCTTTGACCTAGTTGGACTACAGCCCAATTCATTTTGAGTATGGCTAGACTAAACTTCTGGTTTATTAAAACAAACAAACACAACCCAGAATAAAATATTTTAGTTATTTCTATTTACATCTCCTCTTCTGTCTATAATGCACCACAGCACATATGCACAGTAATATTATAAATTCACGTACCATGATATGCACGGTGGTGTGTCCACGTGGCGGACATGGAATATTACCTTCAATTTCAAATCAAGGATTAGACTTATGCTGTTTCCTGTGTTAGTGCTAAATAAAACCATGGCTAAAATGTGCTTTTTAGAATTACTTGTGATAGTCCTTACTGTTAAATTTTTAGCATCTTCCCCGGCATGGCTTTGGCCTCTGCCAGCTAGCAAGCACTCTTACAGGAGATGCAAGGCATGATTCAGTGCAGGCAGTCTGCACAAAGGTGATCTGTCTTCTTTTATCTGACACAGATCTCCAGCACCATCAGACTTTGTACCTTCAAACACTTTTGACTGTCCATGTGAATAGCTATAAAAACACCATTTGGATGGGCTGTCCACAGCTTTCAAAGCATTTCAGATCCTTTCAAATAAAAAAATAAGAAAAGCAAACAAGTAAACAAAACTAAACCCAGGGAGAACACTCTCTTCCCATACTTGTAGTCAGGCACCTGTTCACTGTGGATGAGAGAAAGGTGACACAACAGAATGAGTGATACTGTCATGAACAAGTTGTTATAAGAGACAGAATATTACCAAGAAACAATTTTAAAAGTAAACAGATAGTAATTTTACCTGTATTTTTCCTTTTCAGGGATATTTAAGCCCAGTCAATTGCAAGTTAAAAATATGTTAATTTGGAAATAAATACTCTATAAGAAGGGAGTTTACAGTCAAGCGAGGTGGGGACCTTACTAGGACGAAGAGCTATTGTGTGAGTCACAGTAATCTCTCTTGTCTCACAATTGCAAACCTGACCAAAGATGTTACAAACAAGAAACTACTTGACCTATATATAATGTATATTGTTTTATTACTTGGTTTTATTTAATCTGGCAACAAATCACTTCTCTTACGAATGGAAATGTTTGGGATTTATTTAGTGTTATTCCCCATCTACCTACAATTTACTATAAGTCTGAGGACAACACTTACCTTGTGTGTCTTTGGCAAGCCCAACAATCACCAGATACTTCTTAAACTCAGTGGCTATGTTGGGCATCCTACCTGGCTGTGTAAACAAAGCTCATGGTCTCTGTATCTTCATAACCCATCACCTTGTACAGTCATTTACATCAGTACATAGTTGTAGGAATGTATCAGAGGTTCTTCTACGCATTTTGTTATGGCTGAGTTAATGATCTGAGGTGGAAGAAAACTGCATTTGCTCGATAGTAAAAAACCTTATAGTAGATTATAATTAATGTGTTCTATTTTAAGACTCAAAACCAAACAACACTCAAAAGCAAAGAAAACAAAGCTAAATTAAATATCTAGCCAAAACATTGTTGTGTTTATTTCAGAGATGGATAATTATAGCAGTAATATATTTAGAAGGTTCGTGCTCATAATTCTTTTCTATCCACATATGAGGGCACAGTTCTATATAACATTTTTTATTATAATTTTACCATCTGGAAAATTTCTCAGAACATGAAAAGGACTTGGTTTTGTTACACTCTAAGTCACAATCTCTGAGTTATAGTTGTCAGCTGCCTCTCCTATATCTACTTCTGCAGAACTGCTGCTTGTTCTACTATTCCCTGTCTTACTTGTATAGTTATTCTTGCACAGTACAAAGTTTTCATTTGTACATGTAAACATTCATCCTGGTTTTTGCATCCTTTCTACAGTATTTCAGGGTAGACTAAATTCTAACCTAGCAGCCCTTCCCAATTTGACTTATCAATTTTCATGTAAAGTAATATTTGTAATCTCTCCTCAATCATCTAATGAAAATAATGAATTATACCAGACCTACCTTAGACCCCATTTGACACATCTGTCTGGCTGAAAATGTGGACCACTGATAACTACTGTCTAAGTATTATTCTCCTACAACCTGTGCATTGACTTTGTGGCAGACTATTTTCTAAACTGCATTTTGTCTGTTCTTATGAGTGTATTGTCTGAAACAGTGTAAAGCCTGAGACAGTAATGTATGACATCTGCTGTTTCTCTCCAATCCACAAGACTTGCTACCCTGTCATAATAGTAAATCAGCATGTTCTGACATGATATGCTTTTGACAAGACCACCCTGGATGTTATTCCCCTCCTTATGATCTTTTATTAACCTTTTTTCTTTTTCTTTGACGAAAAGTTCCTGACTTTTTCCAGGAACTGAAGTTAGGATAACTGGTCTACAATTTCCTCACCTACCAGTCCTTGGAATTCCTTCTGTCTTCCACTATTTCTCAGAAAAAAAATTATTACTAATGGCTCTGAAATTACTTCAGCCAGTCCTCTAAGTATGCTAGAATGAATATCCTTAGGTGATCCCATTATGAAATGATTCACTTTATCTAAGATTTGAATTTGTTCTTTTCTTATTTTACCCTGAATTGTCACCTTACTTTAGCTTCCTGTAATGCACTAGAGGCACAAAGTGGGCGAGAGTGAAAGAACAGATTTCTGAACACTAGATTCTGACAATTTTAAATATGCTTTTTTTTTTTTACCCATGGAACATTGTTCTTTAATTCAGTGCGACATGTTTCAGAGTAAGGGAAACACCTCTGAAAGAGATGGACGAACAAGGACAGTGATACAGATGGCACACACAGAGGTGTACCAAGCCAAGGACATCTATACAAGAAGGAGCCATTTGTACATATGGATATAGAGAGACACACTTGAAAGAGTGCGGAGAAAAAGTGATTGTATCCACAAAAACATAAAAACCCAGGTGGAAGGACAGAACAATGTGCAAACCTACACTATAACTTACTTTGTGCTGTCTGGCTAGTTTTCACTTTTGAGTATTTGCAGAACTACTGATAACCACACCATCTCTTTGAAGCTCACCCTCAGGGAGACAGAAGCTGAATCTTACCTGAATTTAGGCATTTTTCAATGCAAACATTAACACAGCCCTCTTAAGCTTCCCTTTAGACATCAGGGGGAAATACTTATTGCATTGGTCATGTGCTGCTGCTTTAGCCATCTATGTTAGAGTGAAATGAATCATGTCCTAAAGCTGTTCAGTTCTCTCCGTTGAATGTAAAGGGAGCATAGACAACTGGCTTGGATGAGGATATCCATAGTTCATCAAATGAATCCCACTCATTTTTAAAGTTGCATTATTGCTAATGGCTCCATCAAGCCTCACATTGCTTTTGCATGTGTGTGCATCTCCTATGTATATGTATTTGCATGCCTCTTAGTTTTAAGAATTACTTTTCTCACATACGCATACATATACACTGTGCTTAGCAATGTACACTAAGTCCTCACATTCCCTTTTGCCATATAAAAACTTCTGCTTTCATCAAGCCTTCTGTCAGCACAACTGATATTCGACAGGGTACATGTTAACCTCAGCTTCAGAAGTTGGAACTATTTTGTCCCACTTTGACTTTTTCCACACTGTTGGATGTTCCTTGCTTCCTTTTAAATGGACTCAATATTCTTGGAGTTTTACTTGGCATTTCCAGTTTTAAACATAGATTCAGGCCTACTCAAATCCCTTCCAAAATAAATAAAGTAAGCAATCACATTAATGGTCTTTTTTTGGGAAAATTTCCCTCATTCTCCACTCCCCTCAAACTCTTGATATTCAAACAAAATTTGGCCAAGATTAATCTTATATTATCACAGATTTTGATGAAGTTTTCTACACATGAAATCTGATTAATTATTCCTAGTGTCTGTTCTGTTATAGATTTCTCATATAGGTCTGTAACATCATAAGACTTTGAAATAGGTGAAATTTGCCTCTTGCTTCAAATAAGTTTAAAAATTTTAACAAATGCGTTTGTTGCTCATGTCATTAAACACACTCTGTAAGTCCTATTAAACCAGTCAAGGGAAGATATTTCAAAATCAAATAATACCTGCTCTTCAAATTCAGTAACTAGCAACAGAATTACAGAGCTTCCCTCACCTCAGTCTTCAAATCTAGCATGAAACATCTCTTTAAGAAAGTACTCCTGACACAAACAAAATCTACTTCATATCAGCATGCTTTTAATAACATTAAGTGAAACCTTCTCCATGTTCAACTTCAATGCGTTAGAAATAAGAGTAATGCCACTTTTAATTAAACTAGGTATTGCAAAGGATCTGTGCTCCCTTACATTTATCCTTATAATCTTATTTCATATTTTACTCACTGAAGTATGTTTATTAATAGCACTACTGAGATTTTGGCAGCAGGGCTTCTTAGATCTTCTAATAACCTTTTGAGCCTAAGATTGCTTCCTTTCATACTCAACCAAATCCTTTACCTTTAAGGAATGTTTCACTTTATTCAAAGCTTTTCTTTTTTCTTTGACTACCCTTTAATAATCCTTCTACTAAAAAAGTACTGATGAATTGCTTTGCTCCCCACACAATCTAGAAATAGCCAAAACAGGCCACAGACATACCCAGAGGAAAAGCTTCTTTGTATTGTCAGTGACAGCTTCCATAAATTCTTTAAAATAGAGAGAATAAAAAGAGATCCAGGCAACCTTTTGAACTCTATTTTTTTCTCTACTGCTGTATCAAGGCAGCTGTAGATGAATATACACTGAAAAATGGTCACTCCACCTCTAGTAAAATCAATTTTGTACTGTAAAGCTAACCTCTAACATTTACTCCCAACTTTCTGCAAATTTAGGTCTTGTTGATGCTTGAGTGTTTAGCAGTAAAACTGTTAAAACTACTCCTTACCCACCATTTCAAGCGAATCATGTCATAGCCATCCATTATTTTTTCTCCTCAAAACTTTTTCCTATGGATAGCTTTACCCACAGCCAAGAACTTGTCTATTAACTTATTATCATAGTTACAAGTTATGAAATGTGTCGTGGGTTAAGCAGAGCAGAGTTAATTTTTTTTTTCCTTTTCCCTTCTCTTCATAAACAGCTAGCAAGAAGCTATGTTTTGCATTCCTGCTCAGGAGAGAAGCGATAAGAGAAGAACGTTTATAGTTATTGCTAGGATGTTGCTATTTGTTCTCAAGGACATACATTCAGCCTTTTGGGGGGGAAGAGACAGTCTGGCTTCTAGCCTG
>WKFP01014813.1:1371855-1397961 GCA_011057875.1 Pterocles orientalis
ACCTATTCTCTCCCTCCTTTGGGGCCATTGGCTGGGAGTGGGCTGGGCCTTTGGCCATCAGGTGGGGAGGGGTAATATCACTGTGTATCACATTGCATCTTTGTATATAGTATTATTTCTAATATTATTGTAGTTTAGTTATTAAATTGTCCTTATCTCAACCCACGAGTCCTCTCTGCCATTTACCTCTTTAATTGTCTCCCCTATCATTGTGTGGGGGCAGGGACTGTGTGAGCGGGTGTGTGTGGTTTGGCCCCCAGCCAAGGGCCAACCCATCACAAATGTTTTCATACGTTTAGAGCTAAGTTTATCCTGTGTGTAAATGGCATTTGGTTGGTAAGGATTTGCTCTCTTAATAGACAGCTTCTCAATTTAAATGTTTCAATTTAATCGTACCATAAGCTCAATAAATTTTAATCATCTATAATGAACAATCTAATCAATAGACATAGTTATGGCAACTATTGAAAGTCTTGACTTATCAGCTTCAATTTATTAATAAAAATACATGTGTTAAAAGTATTAAAATACTGTTAAAATCCTAGTCACTCGTTTCCCAGTATAAAAATTATAGGTTTAGACTCAATACCAGACTCTCCGTTCCCACTTCCACTGTCCAAACAAGTCAAGACCAGTTGTAATGCTCTTCTTCACTCCCCTGCATTTTTGATTAATACTGGCTGGGTTCTCTCTCAGCACTTCTCTAGACCATGTAAATCCTGCCTCTCCTCCCCCTCCCATCCTCAGGAAGAAGCAATGACAACAGCCATAGTCCAGTACGTCCTCTGCTTTCTAGAGATGTGCTCTGTCCTATCTCTGGGCAATTCGTGGCAGGAGAAAAAGTTTTCTTGCATTTTGTGCCTGCTAGTCTTCACACAGAGAAACAGGGACTGAAAATAAAACTCATCAATTCTGTGCTTCAGAAAGTCCATGATGCTACTATTACAGGAACAGGAAAGAGAGAAAGAGATAAACAACTGTTGAGTTCTCCTAAACTAATGAACAGCCCAACCTCTTGTTGACCCCAAAACACAGCCATAGAGTTTTTTAAAACAATGTTTGTCTTCGCCTAGGACCCTGCTGTAGACACAATGACTACAGCATTCAAAATTCAAAAGCTTTAAGACCACCACCCTCAGAATACGTTAAGAGAGCAAATGTGATTTTCTGTATTCTTGAAAGCAGTACAGAGAATGAACGCTTTCTACAAAATGCCAATTTAAATTGTTAAGCAATATAATCTCAAACAACAAAATGAAGAACTCAAATGAACGAAGTCATGACCAATCTGGTCTAATTTCAAAGCTGGCTCTGCTTTGAGCTCTGGTTTGAACTAGAAGACATTCAAAGGTTCCTTTCAGCATAAATTATTCAATGATTCCATGATTATATAAACTACATATTGCAGAAATGTCTTGCACCAACCATAGCTTAGGACCATCATCTCTTGATTTTATATTCTTAAATCTCTGTTAAGAAATGGCTCATACAGCTATTCTCTGTTTTACAGTGACATCGTAAATCATCTTTCCTCTTTTTTCAAACCCAACCATGCCCTGACTCCTGGGATGACAAGAAAAATAAATAAAACGTATTTCAAAAGAAAACAAAGCACAACATTGTTGCATGAAGTGGGAATCTCTATCTTCTCTCCTGCTGGGGTTTGAAAATATCAGTCTGCTGCTCCTACACAGAAAAACTGAGCAAATTTTCCATTCTCTCAAAATTATTTGTGGGCTCATGTGGCAAGATATCATTCTCCTGTGTATCTTAATGGCTTTTCTCATGAGACATAACATTGAGGTCCTGGCTTTAGCTAAAGTGGAATTCAGCTTCCAAACAACTGACTAATGACTCCCCGAAGGAATCATTCAAGGATAATTTCAGCATGAACCCACCTGTTGGTCGTGTTGCATATGTTTCTGAGCTCACCAGACATAAGATCTCAGTTTCTGTAGTTGATATCTCCTTGAGTAAATGCAGATAGTTTGTCTGGGGTTTGTTTGTTTTGTTTTGTTGGTTTTTTTTTAAGTTTTGTAACAAAACATGTTAAATAGACAGGATCTCAGAATATAGCTAATTTTAGGCCATTAAAAAGCATATTTGTTTTAATGCCAGTAATACAGTCATACCTTTTACAGGAAATTGGACTCTTGTTCCTTTGAAATTTCAGTACCACTTATTCATTGTTTGAAATCCTCACTCTCAGAGTAGCTGTGTTACAGCAGTGTCTAGAAAGGTACTGATACATACAATCAAGATTTTTAAAAGTAAAACAGGGAATGAAAAAACATCCTGAAGTATGTTTTAAATACAAAAAAGGTTTTCAAAGATAATAATGGAGAGCACAGAAGTCACAAAAATATTATGTCTTCCACCAGCTGCTCAGATTTCTTAAAATCTCTGGAACTCATCTTCAGGACTTGGAAAAGCCAGCCCAAGTTATTTCTGCTGAATACAGAAAGGCAATATTATCCATTCAGGACACAGAGAGTCAAGGATAATCTCCTGCCTAAGGAACTGATTTGTTGTGTCACTTTCTAGCTTTTTGTGTCTCTATAAAATTTCCAGTCGTTTGTCCTTTTTTACTATAAGCTTGTCAGTGCCAAGATGGTAACATCTTGCCTGGCAGTCACTGATTTTGACTGGGTTTTCTAGGTGTCACTGTAATACCAATGATAGTAAAACTGCTTTGTGAATGTGTTCCAGATGTGTAGAAATGTCTACCGCTTCAGTACCAGTTGAGCAAGGTCTGAGCGTAGAGCAGAGGATAATAAGAGAAAAAAAAAACAACTCAGGAAACAAGCCATATACCTGCAATATACCATAACTGTCATATTATGCTGGCTTAGGAAGAGATTCAATTCAGGAGATGACAGAGGAACCATAAAGGCAATGTAAGAGTGAATGGATGTAAAAATAAAATCTTAAAATGTGATTTTTTTTGCAGCAAGGTAGAATGACGGCCTTCCAGGCACATACCTTTGAGAAATGCTAAGGACATTTCATATGGCATGTAACATTAACTAGGTGAAGAAATTTTGTTTGGTCTTAATATTTGTAGTGTATAAGTAAGAAATGTCAGACAAGATCCTGATGGTGGGAGAAATCTCCAGGAAGAACATAACTGTCTATTTCTGGATTCCTCTCCTTCTTATGTACTTTATATTCATGTGAAACATGGAACATGCAGATTTGGTTATTGGTACGACAATTGAGTGGATTTAACAGCAACATGACACCAACATTACAGTCTTAACACATTTAATGATTGACTTCACAGTATAATAAACTTGTGAATTAATGAATTATTATTACTTTTAATTTCTGCAGGGAAGGTAGTTGAGAACAACTTCTACAAATTACTGATATCTTGTCAGCCTGTCAGGACTTGTCTACATGGGAAATTAGTTCTCAGGAAGTCCAGGTGATAATTTACTGTAAACTAGCTACATTGAGCTAGTCTCTGCTCTCAAAGAAGAGTAAGGTAATTCTCAGAAAAATCCATCATATTATGCTATCTTAGAAAATAGGAATACAAAGATACAACAAACTAACTGGAAGGAATGATATATAGTCTAGAAACCATGCAATTGTTTTAGAGATAAAGTGCCTCCATTTACTAGGAAAGATCTTTAGCTTGGCCATAACCTGCACTAACACCTCTGTTTAATGTTCGGAGTAGAATTGGCTTGTTTGTAGCCAGTTCAGATTATGGACAAAAGAATAAATCTTCATCTCCATCAGTCCTTGTAAATAAACCCTCAGAGTTCATTGAGGGCACTCACAGGAGGCAGAGAAAAGGAAAGAAGACAGAATAACTAAAATACTATAAATTCATACCTAGTTGTACAGACAAATCCAAATTTTTTCTTAAATGCAGCAGAGGCCAGAGTCTGTGCTTACTGTTGCAGCTGTTATTTGTTATAGTAGTTAAGGATTTAAATGTCACTCTATCATTGTTACACCTGAGAGAAATTCATAAACTGTTTAACCACAGGCATCAGTGCATCCAGCAGTCCAGTAATATGGAATCATCATATTTAACTCTTCTGATAAATTAGACAAAAAAAAAAAGTTCTTTTGCTTCAACTATGAAGAAACCAGTTATAGACATTTTTAACTCAGAGAAAACACTGCTGTTTTGGTGTCCTGTTGTCTTTGATACTTAGGAAATGAGATTCAGAAGACAAGGAATGGAGACATTTTTCATTGATTGAAAAAAAAGGTAGAAACTGCAAAAAGAGAATAAAACACAAGCAACTGGAAGAATCTAAATGACAAACACAAAATATGCAAATGCAAATATGAGATCTGCTCAGCACTTTTATAAAATAGCGTGTAGAATGGATTTATTTTAATAGTATATTGTTGCATGGAAAGGAGTTATATATTGGTTAGTAGAAAATTGTTCTGTTTTGTTCCAAGACTATCAACATTTCTTACACATAAACAATAGATCATTCGAAATGCATACATGAGCCTTCACAAACTATGTATTTTGAACATGTATTCACTCTTCTAAATGGATAATAATGCTGTATTCTTCATTGCATATCACACCTGAGTACACACAGAAATAAAATAGAGTTGTAATCAAGAGACGTGGCTACCTCAGGCAGAAACAGAAAGTAATTTTTTGTTATATTATGAAATCTAAAATTATTTTTTACTAAATATTATTTTAAAAATTGAGGTGGCAGAGCAATCAAAATTTTTATTCAATTTAAAGTATTTATAGTCTTTTTCAAAATAATATTTCAAGTTATAAGTGGAACCCTTTGTTTCAAAAGCTGAAATAGAAAATCTGACATTTAATAAAGTAAAAAAATGCAAAGTTAGTTTTAAGTCATCCTCCAGTAAATATGTTTCAAAGGCATTTTTATAGTAAAAATTATTTCAATTAAAAAAATTGCACTCTTATACACCGAAGTGAGATGAGACTTTTTTAGATGTTCTACTGATTCAGGAGCCTTCAGACTCATGCCTACAAAAAGAACTCCCAAAACCAAAATCACACGCTACATCATAAATGTTGTTAATCTCTTGGGTCAAAAACTATCAGAGAGGAAGGAGGTAAAGCTTTCATACGTCAGTCTGTGAGCTTGCAATCAGAAGTATGGAGGGAAAAAGAAAAGAAAGTCCATCGTGATGATTGTTTCGTATCACAGGTGTTTGCATTTCTGTGATGAGTAAAGAGATTTCTACATAGTTGCTATATGTTTGCACACACAACCAAGAAAAAGAAAACCTGTTAAATAAATTCATGTATGCTCCAGATTCTATTATTAGTACAACCGTGACTTCAAGTAATTCAGCTCCACTGCCTTATTCCTAAATAATAATTCTAGATAATGGCTGAGAGGACACCCTGGGGTTTTGAGATCAAAGAACACAGAATCATAACGGAGTTTTCAGAAATCAGAGTGGGATTTAAATGAGACATACCGGCCAAGGCTTAATGATTTTGGTGGTACTTGATGCAGGCTGGCAGTGCCTCAGGTACCAAGCATCCCATTGAAACAAATACATGGCTTTTATGTGATAAGACTAACTGCTAAAATAAGTTACTTATTTTCTCTCCCTTTTTTTTTCTTTTTTTTTGCTGGTAACTCAGCAAGTACAGAAATTACAGTAAGAGAACAAAAAAAAACACTTTGCTTCCCTAAAAGTATGGATCAGTGGTAAAAGTATCTACAGTTGTTTGGCTTTTTTTAATTATTCAGTGTTGCCTAGCAAAGATGTAAGATAAGATATTAACCTTCCTGTGGTAAATTGTATAGAATAGCTTTTCTACTGGAGTCTTCATTAGTTCTGTAGACACTAACCACATGAAAAGAAAGTCATTGCTATTTTAGTCTGTATTGCTATTCTGTTCCTTTAGAGGAACTTCAATGTGTTTACAAAATATTTATTTGGAAGTTGTTGCAATGTGCATAGTGAAATAAGTAATTTCAAAGGGACACAGTGGAAACTTTTTCCTATATATGTATGTGTGAATCTGTGTGTACACAGTGCTTCCAAAAATGAAGAAAATAGCACAGTTGCGATTACAGTTTTGATGTTGGCTAGTGGTGTGTGTTTAAACACACACTAAGGAGAATCTCCTTTACTTAATTGTAAAATACTCCTGCTTTCTAGCTCTGTAAGGGCTTCTAGCCCATCTATTTTTAGGCTGATTTTTGCTCTGAAGCCTTCAGGTTTATATCTCATCTGAAAATCGTTTGACTCTGTCTAGTGGAATCACAAATGTTCTCATTATCTGTATAAATACTGAATGCAATTCAAATACTGCAATGCTTCTGCCCTTGGTGATTTAAAACCATAGCACAATTAGGGAGACAGTTACTCTCTTTGAAATCATTGATCAGATGGGTATTCTTTGAGTGTGATGGGATATTTAGACACAATCATTTCCATTTTTTTGCACTCAGATGGCAATGTTTTAGTGGTAATTATATTCTAACTGTATAGTTCATTATTGAATTTCTTTCCTTATTTTTCATACATTATTTTTACTCTAGGGTGCTTTTATCTGTTCAGACTTTTTATTCATTATTTATTGTTATATAGTAGCATTGTTAGAATTACATTAATTAAATTCTATGGCTCTTATAATAAATTCAAAGTTTTATAATAAGAGGCAACACATAGCAGTAAAGAATACTACTAGACTAGGAAAATTAAAATTAAACTGAAAGCACATTGTTCCTTAGTGTCTAATCTGCTAAATCTTTAATGTTTTTCCAGACAGCTTGCTTAAAACTTAATCCATTAAAAAGCAGCGTAGTTCAGAAACTTACAATTAGGCAGGCTGATAGTCCTAGTACACTTTTAAAGTTTATTTCTTGCAGCTGCTCTGTTTGAAATTCCATTTACTTCTGGATCAAAATCTAGGATAGAAATGTAAAGATCAATAACTGATAGATTTACAATTTGCAACAATAATAGATTGGAAAAGAGGAATATAAGTAGACTTATGCTGCTGTTAAATACTAACAAAACGTTAACAAAATCGATCATAACTGCACAGCTCCCAATTCCTTTCCATAATTAAACCTTTTGAGACACACGCTCGCTCTTCCCTGTGCACACACACAAAAATAAAACCCAACCCAGTGAAGGAAAAAGTATCTTGTTTCGATTTCTTAGCTAAATGATTGCTTCATTCACTGCAGGAATTTGGAGTTTCAGGACCATCTGAAGACATGCTGTACTGGGAATTACTTTCTAAGGCCCCTTGAAATACCCTGCTGCAGTAACTTCTTTCACAGGGATTTCTCCCCATTGTATTTTGTTCAGCAGTGTTGTTGTGTCTGCAAATGGGTGAAAGCTTATGTGTAAGGCCAAGGTGTGGCTGTGTAATCTCCTGAGCAGAAGGTCAGAGTCTAAGCAGTTTTAGCAGCATAAAAGCATGGCTATGCCTTCTCCTACAAACCAGAGTAACCCATGAGGTTACTGAATCAAGAGGCAGCAGCAGTGTGGTGGTGTACTTGAGTGGGTAAACCCTACCCCTTACCTGCTGTTGGAGCTGTAGTGAGTGCATTTATAAATTTCTGACCAGTGTAGCCAGAATGAATTTGTCTCTCCCTAAAAAAGGTCTGATAGATATATCTTTAATCTTACTGAAAGCTTTGGACTATAGGAGCTCTGAAGATTACATCAGCTTTTCAAAATAAGATGTGTGCTTGTGTATTAGCTGAATATAATGGAATAGATTTGTGATCTTGTTAGTGGTGCGTGAGTTCAAATACAGTTATATCATGCCAGACATTATTTTTAATAGCTACGTCTGTTTTAGTTTGAGATTTGACTGTGTAAGCTCATTTTAGGAGCCTCAATTACCTAGTTGATATTAAATATAATGACGTTTTTCTCTCCTCAACTGTGACTACAAGGCACAATGAATGAAACCATGCTATTCCAATGAAGAATGCATGTTCTACACGTTTTGAAATGAATGAATCTTGTCAAAAGCATAACTAGTATATTTTAGTTAGTACTGCAACAAGTAGTGTCTGTACTCAAGAGAGCTTAATATGTCTTTTGAATTAAGACTACTATAAACTTGAAAGATAGATGCTTGATATGAAAAGCATGTTTGATACTTTGGATAATAGAGATATGTTGATAAATTTTGAAGACCTGAACTCCATAAGAACATATAGTACAAGGTTTTGGAAATAAATTAGTTTATAAAACCACTTTAGAGGCAATTTCACTGAGCTGAGAAGACTTCAGTGGTTGGATCTCAAGACATGTACATATACATCTACATATAATGGGAAACAAAGTTGTGTCAATTTGCTGTGAGGTTTCTGAAAGGACAGATTTTAATTTTTCATTTTGAAATACTTTTCCCTTTCTAATGACTTTTTGTTTCTGTAGGTTATATTTTGTGCAGTTTATATAATATGCTATATTTCTAGTTTAAAGCAGAGTTTTAGAGTCACCTATGATGATCCACTATATCAAATGAGGAATTTTGGATTTTAAAGATTTTTCTAACAGGAAGAAGTAAAGAAATATTTAAGGTTGCTTTGTAAACTGTAATTTTCATTCTTTATACCATTATGTAATTCTATCAGTTCATAACAGCCAACTGCTTCCAGCAGAAAATACATATTGATGCCTACTACAAAATGTGATAGTGGATACCTGATCCCAAAATGCAATGTCATGTTTGATTATATCACATCATGTTAAACCGCATTATATTCAGCAAAAAACAGGGTGCAGTGTTATACGATATCAAATGAAAGCTAGACAGAAGTGTTCTTCCCACCTCTTCCTACATTAGATTTCCATCAGATTTATGGCACTGCTGTAGTTAGAGCAATGTTGGAAATCATCTGTGCTGATCCTTTTCTGACTGACAGTCACAAAGCAGACAGCAAGTTTCCTGCCCACAGTGCCTGGTATTTGCTCACACTCATGTGATCACAATAAGATGACTATTCACCATGAGAAGTCCAGCAGTCCCCTAGTGTTTGGTGTACACTCAGCAGAATCTCACGTCTTGTGGTCACTCACTTTGCATGACAATGTGACACAGGCACATCTAGTGTCTAGACAAATACACCTCTGAATTAGAGAGGCATACACATCCTTTATTAAAAACATCTCCTCTGCAAATATAGATGATAATGACAGCATCTGACAACAGTGTCTGATTTTGACATGGTCTTGGAGCATTAGGCTCTTCTTTATTCTTAAATAGGCTTCTTGTTCTTTAGAGGACATAATCTGATTCAGGAAGCTACCAGAATTTTATACAATAATCTGTTTAGAGTCCACTGGATACAGTAAATAAAGATAACTCTGCTGCCAGTTGGAAGTTATAAAGTTTCTTTTAAAAGCTTTCTGTAAAGGCTTAGGAAGAGGAAAAACCTTTAAATCTATTTCCCTTCTGCCTTGTATTGCTAGGATGAGAGTAAGAAGAATTGGTGGCAGAAAAGTATATTTGACTGGGGTGTTTTATGGGATTTGATTATCTGTTTAATCTTGGCACTTTCTTCTATAGCTCTATCTGCAAGACCCTTTTTCATTTTGTAATACCATTTGTAGAGAAAAAAGTTTTCTAGAGATAATGAAGAATGGATTCTCAGATATACACTTCTGAGGAGACATGACCAGAGAAGAGCTGTTGTAAACTACTAAAGCAAAGAATGTGCACTATTATATCCTATCACACTAATTGAAAACTAAGGACACACATTATCTCTCAGGAAGAAGCTATGGAAAAGAGTCTCCCTCCTCTGGGCAATACTCTTATGGGAGAAATTAATCTCGAGTAAATGAGAATTTGGTTTTATGAGCAGCTGATAAAAAATACTTTACATGTTGAAATGTTCTAAAAGGTAGGTTAACGTCACTCTCCCCATTTGACTGACTGGTAAACTGAACAGCTGTGAGATTAAAAGCTGTCCTCAAAAATCTTCATTTCACAGACCCTAAAGCTTGAACCTGGACTGAAGTTGAGATCTCTACTGTATGTGTTAAGCTCCTTATAAACAAGGTGAACATTGTCTCTGTAAGCAGAGATACTCCTCGGACAAAATCTAGTATAAACCCGGAATAGATTTTATACTTGTGAGCAAATCAATATTTTGTGGCTTATCATTTATCTTAATTCATCTTCATTGTGCCAGTTACAGATAGTTGTTCCTAATACACAAGTGAGGCAGTCACAGTCCTGTGGAGCACTGAACAGATCACTGCAAGGAGCCATTTCCCACAGCATAGGAGTGGGAAAGAAAACAGATTGGTGCACTATTCCCAGACCATAAAACATGGATAAAAAACACACTGATAAAATATCTTGAGTGTAAAGACAGAAAAGGTTTGAAGTCACTAAGAGATGCTGTGGTTTAAGTGTGATGTCGAACAAATGTGCATGGACAAATTCTGGATTTGATTCCTAGGTGAAAGTAGATTCTGAGGGAGACGTACAGGTTATTTGGTAAGACTAAGTGGTCAGCTTCTCTATCTGTGTCCCTGCCCCTGTTTATTTATTGATACACTTCACATGAAGTGCTCTCAAGCACTAAGCACCCACTAGGGAGAAAAACTGTTGAAGCTAGGGGATACTGGTGGCACAGGAACAATGGATATAAATTAATAAGATCTAAAATCTACTTGAAAATAAGAAGAAAGTCCCTAACTATTACAACAGTGAAGTGCTGGAATATCTCAGTTCCTGCCACAGGATGAGAAGGAAAAGCCTACTGTTTCTTTAAATAAACTTGACAGTTTTATGAAGGGGCTGCATGATGCAAGAGCTGGGGACTACATTCAGCTTTATCAAAAGTCACTTCCAGTCCTGTGTTCATGTTATAGCTTGAGTTACAGTATTGTCACCAGCTATTGAGAAAGCCAAGAAAGTTTAGCTCTGGTTTCTGATTTATCTTTAAGTCTCCATCAGACAACACCAAGTGAGGAGTCAGATCTGTGAAATTAAATGATAGGGAAAGTTTACACTAGTCAGTGTGAACTGTGTTGTTAACACTCCTCTGATTTTGGCTCTTGAATCTTATTAAAATTTTTAAGCTTGATGTCCTGGGTTCTTTTCAAATGCTGCAAAAGCTTTTATTCGTTGCTCTGAAATTATTTGATATGTTGACTATAAGACAATAGATGAAAAGTTCATCTGACTCACTTTAAAATATTTTAGGAAAATACAGATACTAAAATCTGATGTGAAAGAAATCTAAAGACTTCTTTTTCTTGGACAACATTTGAAATTATTTGTTTGTGATTTATTGTTTATTTTTAAAGGCAGGAAGAATTTTGATCTAAATCACATATCTCAAGTGTTTTTGTAAGTCCTCTATAGAAAGAAGTCTGAGTCACAGTGAGACATAAATGAAATGCTAAAAGATTAAGGATTTTTAATTTGCTTAGAGAAACAGAAGCCCTAGAAGAGATCTGGACTCAAAGCACTGGAAGAGAGTAAGATGCTAGAAATGGCTCTCCAGAGATGAATTTTAGACCTTTGACTCACAAGTCACTGTTAAATTAGACTGCCAATCCCTGGGGCAGGTGAAAATCACATTAGCAGTATTAAAGATGGTGGAATTATACCTTTTAAAAAAAAGTCTGTACACACAGCCTTAGGTTTTTGCCATGTTATACAATGACTTAATCTATGAATCTATGCCAAAAGATCAAACTGATATCTGTGTATATTCAGGAGACTCTCAATAGAGTCAATGCCATGCTATGTTATAATCAAGGAGCTCCATAACCAAAAGTGAGGATAAATGACCAAAGGATGAACAGCTTGTGAGAGTTCAAACACATTGCTTCATAAAGGTGAGTGAACTAGACCATTGCAATGGAGGCCTTCGTCATTCAAGATAAAACCTGATGAGATGGGATTTGTTCCTAGAACAACTCAAATACAACGATTACCTAAGACTATTGCTAAAGCAGTTAGAAGAAATCCAGCTTTGTTTGCTTCTATGAAAAGAAAGAAACCCACAGTAGTTAAATATAGTTGTAGTATATATATATATATAAAATGTAGTTTGAGAAAAACATTTCTCAAATCCTCCAAATATATTTTTCTACTTGAAAACAGTATTCTGTTTTTTTACAGAATGTGCAGTCAGTTCATATTATCAATTGGTGTAGACATTTGGAGAGAGGAAAACTAAATGGGCATTTAGGCTTTTTTTTTTGGGGGGGGGGGTGGCCTCTTGCTGCAAAGCAAATATTCCTCAGAAGTGTAACGAAATTCAGGAGAATGAAATTAATTATCTTCAGAAGTCACATTTTGAATATACAAATTTTAAATGTGCATAAACTTCTGAGGAAGAATTCAGGGATCATAATGCTATATTTTATATTACTGCATATACTACACAAAAGGGAGTTTCAAGTGTAAGTCAGAGGCAGCCTTTTTGATATCTTCTATGATAAAAATATTTTACTTGCAGTCTTTATCCTGATGGGTTTATTAACAACAAAATAATTTAGGAGGAAATAACATGGTGTCCTTATTTTATTGTCTACCGTCTTCACAAGATAAGCCTCATCTTTATGCAAACTTATTGCAGGAGTCATATATAGATATGGTTAAACTTTCACCAGCATAAGCCAGAGAAACAACAAACAGTATTATATTATATTATATTGTGTATCTTTTTTTTGGCAGTTCCACCTATTGATGGCAATCCCTTGTCAAGCAAAAGGACAGTAGGTGGGTATGGGGTCGTCCCTGTCAAAAATGGCTCATATGTTACAAACTTTAACCAGTCATCAGAAGTGACCTGAGCATATATACAAGAACTGAAATTTACTGACTTGTCAGGACAGAAAGTTTGACAAAAGAAATTGATCTTTTTGGCATGAAGGACCAGCTACTGTGTACGCTTTATATAGGTGTTTAAATCTTGAAGAGATGCTGGGTTCCTCTAAAGATGAAAAAAAAAATCCAGAAGAGATTTTATGGTTTTGTTGTTGTTGTCGTCAGGCTTTTTTCTTTTAAAATATGAGATATAGTTCATTTGGTGTGATATAAAGTCAGTGTCAAAGCTGGGGCTGATACTGAGAGAGCCAGAAGCCCAGATCTGCATCTCTGGCTGTTTAGTCACAAGTGTAGCCCTACATCCTGTGCTCCTGCCTGTTGAAGTGGAGGGGGTTGCTGAGGGCTAAGTTATGGTTGCTCTGTCACAGCTAGAGCTGGCAAGAAGCTGCATTTCTTGACAGAAAGAACTTAAGGAATATTCATTGTTCAGGTCTAAGACAGCTGATTCGTTTCAGGCTGGCTAGGGGGACAGTTGAGCAAAAGGAATATGCAGATACATGTTTTAACTGCTTTTTTTGGTGGCATTTTCTATTGGTTCCAGTCACTCATGAGACCCCAAGAGTGCTCAGCACTGTCAGTTTCCCTGCTGAATACTCATTCTTCCTAGCACCCCGCATGTCTGTGTGTGAGAATATTCACTAAAGAGCTGATGTTGCCTTGCCTCTGTCTCTTGTGGATGACAGTCATCACCACAACCCATAATAGCTTACAAAGATATAGCACCTTTTTGGTGCTGTTACAGAGCAGGCAGAGAGCAATCTCACCTTCTCAGTCCTTTCTCAGTCTGAGGATCTCCTATGACAAAGAAATATGGTGTTCAAGAGTCAGACTTTAAAAGCACTGGTAGAGGACTAACACTGACTAATTATCACTTTCACTTACAGAAAAAAAAATATTTTACTGCCTGTCTTGTTGCCTAGTGGTTTTGAAGTCTTACGAACGTTTTTATTTTAACTTCTGATAGGAGAGTTGGATTTATGTTAGACCCAAAAGTGGTCTGATGATAGTTTTATGGAATGATCTACGTCATTTACTCTTGTAAGTAACAAGCTGAGCTTCTGCGCTCTGTCTCTGTACTTCTGGACATGGTGGGAGAGATGTGTAAATACAATGGCTGATTGGATAACTACAACTTATCACAGGTCTTGCAAGTTCAGAACTGTCTATAGATGAACTAAAAACTGAATGACAGAAAAATCCCACAGGTAATGTTCTGATAATTAAACCCCTCTGACAATTACATCATACATTATCAGGATTAGCCAGATCCATTACTCATCACACTGGTGCATTGGACAAAACAAAGCTGGTACGCTAGGGACTGTCAGCTGAGCAGATGCTCCTATGGAAGAAAGCAGCCAAGTACTGTTTACGTAACACAAGCATCAGCATGCTGGAAAAAGATATTGCTTCAGCTTGCACAGTGTTCCTAGAGTTTAGAAACCAGGAAAAGCGGAAGTCTGAAGAAACCATATTGACTATACCATATTTGAATACCAATTTATTTGCATGTTCTGCTTCTCTGCTAAAATTATGCTTTCCCAAAACCTTTTTTTAATGTATATAAAGCACACAGCTTTGAACAACTTCTATTTATAAAAATTAAAAACAATAATCCACGGAACACAGAAGAAAAAAAAGAAGAGTGTCAGTTATTTTAAAGGAATACCATGTCAATTGCAGGAGTTTCTACTGAAGACTGGGTTTTAAATTAAAATGTTTAGAGATAGTTTTACTAGCACTTTAGTGTTGGGGGTTTTTTTTGTTGGCTGTGTTGTGGGTTATTTTGGAGTTTGGTGGGGTTTTTTGGTGGCTTTTGTTGGTTGGTTTGGGGTTTTTTTTGGTTTGGTTTGGTTTTGGTTTTTACTTTTTTGTTTAAATAGCAAGATAATTTGCAAATCTGGTAATACCAGGACCATATTATTTCATATTACTGTTTCTCCATTTTGCAGAACAAACTTCCCATAAAAGGAGGTTTCTCAGGAAAGAAACTTATTTCCTCACCCTGTTCCCACTACCAATCTCCTGTCCATGTAAAGGTGTGGAAAACAAAAGTCTGTCTGCAATAAAAATATCCTGTTTCCATAGCGTTTCAAACAGGAGGAAACTTTCCTAGCAGCTTTTCATTTTCTGAAGGAAAATATTTTATCCAAATGCTTTCTGAGGACTGTGGTAAAGCAGATAGTTCTAGGGGACCTGCTTCAGCTAGGAAGTATACTTCAGCAACTAATAAAGACTAAGCATCTGCATTTTAGAGATGACATCTTATTCTGTCCCATCCTGATGAACCTATTTAATTGTCTTCCCAGAATAGTTGAGGGCTCTGACCAAAGTGGAACCTTTCAGTTGGAACCTTTCCAATAAAGTCATCTCTAGCCCTACACCGGGTAAATCTTTTCATTCTAGTTAACATTTTTCTTTTAAATTTTTTTTTATTTTGTTTGTTACGGTATGGTGACGATTGGACATTACCACTGATGTGCACCCTAGGAGTCACACAAAAACCCAATATGTCTGAGCAGTCTGACACATGGGCTTCAGCAGATGATCTGTGCCAATTTAAAGTCTCTATGTCTTGTGCCAGAAAAGGGTCAGGAAAATCTCAGGTGCTGCAGTTCTCAGCCTGGTGTCTTTAGTGTAAAGCTGTCTTCATCTGTAGGTCAAACTGACAGAATGTGAACTGTGTTGGGTGGAGTGCAGCTTCACGCTTAATTTCATACCCACTTCTGTGGAGGTCATAATCACCGGAAGAAGAATGGGGTAAAGGAATGGGCACAATTTTGCCATTAGCCATTGTGCTTTGACAACTGTAGCTTCATTTACAAAAGCTCAAATCTTCTTGTATTATTGAAACAGTATTTTCCACTCATCCACTGTCTTGCTGTTATTATGGAGCTTTCTCCCTGTTTACAGATGAAGTCATCATGCTATTAATGAAGAGGTAAGGGTAAGGGAGGGAGATGGAAAATTATCATATATTCCTCTAAGTACGGGTAATATTTTGTATTAATGATTGAAGAGTCTTTACTAACTTTATGACAAGATCCAGTATTATGTAACAACATGCTCATGTTGCTTTTCTTTAAATATTCTGTTAACACTGGCTGAATAATACAAAAGATGGAAATCCATTTTGTCACTCCATAATGAATCGTGTTATCTGTTCAGTGGGGTTTTTTGTGGATATTTGGAATATACTGTTTTCAGATGTGAAATATGCATGGATACCCAGGATTATATCTATGTACGATCTGATCAGGTGTGAATGCTCACAACCAGTTTAAAGTTCATCTTTTATTATTTAGCTTTTGTTTTCTTAGTTAAAGTCACTTGATATTAATTGCTCTCCCATATACGGTGTGCTGTATATCTATTTCCATTTTGAGATCAGAACATATGCCTTGGATTCAGTTACATTAAATGTTGCACAAGATCCTATTGCACACCTACATTGGCCCTACTATCTCGTGCTCTTTTCTGTTTTCATAGTGAGAACACCTAAATATACAGAGAATGTAGAATGATCATCTGTTGTGGGCTTTAAGTATAACTTCAGATGGTCAGTTGATGATGATAGACTTGAATGACAAAGGAGAACAGCACACAAATGATCTTTAGTTAGAAGTTTAACACATTGGAGAGATGAATCACAGACTAATTTCAGCTGCTTTAAGCAAGGTATGCCATCTAAGTTTGATATTTACAGTTTCAGTGGCCACTGGCACGAGGAAAACCTCTGCAGAGAGTGGTTCTTAGGTTCTAGGTTAGCAGAGCAGCTAGAACAAGCCACTTACCTGGATGTGGTTCTCTCACTTCACTGACTAAAGATAAGTCTGGATAACAAACTTAAACCAGGCAACTAACTTTCAAACAGTTGCTAGGTGAGGTGAATCTCATTCGCACATTATTGCGTGGTTACAGAAAAGTGACACAGTAAAATTCAGGAACACTTCTGAATGGTTGCTATAAACATGCTTAGTGAGATTTCAGTTAAAGCCTGATTAAAAAGTAAAACAATATTTAAAGCAGGAGAAACTAGTTGATATTGCAGGGCTGGCTGCAATTTGGTATGCTTGAAAAATGGGTATTTCTACATTGCACAGCACTGAGGAAAATTAATATCTATGGCAGGCTACCTCGTTGGCTTAACTATGGATGTTCAAGAATTTTGCCCTTGAAACATATTTTGCCTTTTGAATCCTATTTTACAGATAAGGAGACGGAGGCATGAAGTAATTCTGGCACTCAGGAATATTCTTTACGAGACTGCTCTTAAATTTTAAGACCGCTTCTTTGCAGAACTAGGAATGAACAAAGCCAATAAAAGCAGCAGCCTTACTGCTGAGGAGCTGGCTGCCCCGAGTTCCCTGGATCTCTCTGGGAAGTGACACATCACAGCTCCTGTGTGCCAAGATCAGGCTGCAAGCTGAGGGAAGTCTAGCAAAGTAACATGCCCTTCCCTTGCTTCCTTAGCTTGTTCCACTGCTTCCTCTGTATTTTCTAGCTTGATAGAAAGCAGGCTTTTTAAAAGGTAAATATAGTTCATGTAGAAGTTAAATTTCCTGGGGCTTCTTTCCATTCAAGCATGACTGCTGTGTTGTGCGTTCACATGCAGCACAAATTTATAGTCTCATTACTTAGCGCAAGCTATGAATAAAGTACAGCTTAACCAACAGATGTGGGAAGAAATGCAGTTTAAACCTTTACTCTTGCTTTGGTGGCATCTCCTGAAGAAAAAAATCAAACATGCTTCTGGGAAGAGTAAAGACAGACATGACTGCTTGAGATGATCCGACGCCAACAAGTGGCAGCACACAGCACTGACCAGCTGCATACAGGGCTCTGCCCACTGGTGTGATGCCCAAGAGAGAGTCTTACTCCACTGTGCACGGCACCTTGCTTCTGGCTGTGCTTATGAGACACAGTCAAGTTCAATTAGAAACATGACTGGAGGGTGTTGCCAGAAAGAGCAGGTTAGTGCCTGCAATTAAACTGGTTGCTAATTATGTGGTAGGATTTCCTTTTTCATTTTTTTCAGAGGTTAATTTGTTTCACAGAATGTGGTCTGTGCGCACACGTGTGAGTGCTTCTGTGTGTGTGCAGAGGAAATATTGCCCTAAAAGACTTTTTTTTCCTTTAGCTATTTCCTTTTCCTCTTTGTTTCTCTTAGTTCTCAAACTGTAAGTTATGCTTCTTTAACATCTCTATCATAGCCCAGATTTACACCAGCATCACTCAGCAATTTTTTTCTTATACCAGGACTGATTTAGTCTCCTGGTGCTCATCTGTGGAGGTCACTGAGGGCCTCACAGTCATTTAGCTGCACTTTAGTCTTGAATCCTTCAGCAGACTCTGGACTGTTATGAATAATTTTATTTTTATTGTTGTTCTTTAATTAAACAGAAAATGATAAATTGTTTATGTCTATTGTGCAGTCTACACATACTCACTTCCTGGTTCATTGCCACTATTACATGACATATGAAAAGAATGGAAAGAGATAGATTAATGGAGCTGCATACTGATCACAGTTTTGCTCAGAAATCTCAGATATCTGAAATCTGACAGTCATTCATGGCCTGATCAGATGTCACTGAGCTGTGCCCAAAATCCAGCAGCTTATTTTTTTAACAACACACTTTTCAAAATTATGCATTAAAGAGATTATTGATCGTTGGAGTGTAAAATATAAAAAATTTAAAAACTACTTAATTCCACTAATGTGAAAAGGATATTGAAGTACAGAATGAGATCTTTAGACAGAAGGAAAGCAAAACTGTCTTCTGCAGAGCATATTAAGTATTAGAATCACTCTATTCACAGCACAAAATTCTTTCTCTGATGTGAGAAGATTGGGGGGAGCAGCAGTGATTGTAGGACATTTAGGACTCTTTGAAGATACTTTACGCAGTCAGAAAACTTGACCGTGTCCACTTAGCTACCTTTTCATTCTGCTTTTGAATTTTCCCTTACACTCTTAGCAGGCACGCTCTCAGCCTTTCTTCCGTGGGTGGATGAACTCGTGTTGGTTAGTTTGCTCTCATGTGTGTTATTCTATTGAACGCCAGGGATGTGAGCTCCCACGGCAAAGGTATTTACATCAACACAAAGAGAGTATAAAACATTACTGTTTTGACTTGGTCACATTTATTTCATCCTTGTGTAAATGAGGAAAGTGAAAAAAAGAAGCCCAACACTTGCAAAATTAGGATTTTGAACAGCAATTAGTGTATATGTTTTTCTAACATGTGGGCAGTGATCTGCTTTTCTTTCCTCCTTTCCCTGTTTTGTAAAAGTATTTTCATCACTAATGTGCCTCTGTTTCTGAGCCTGCCTGTGGCAAATCCAAATGGTCCATTAACTGTGAAGTCAGTTGTCAGTTCTTCTCTCCTGCCTCTAGTTTGGCACACTTCTAAGTGACTTGCTTCATTGATTGTGCAGTGATTCTCCACTGCAGGAGTGAACCTCAGGTCACATATCTTGAGGTTAATTCAAACTATATAGTATTTCGTATCAGAGAAGTTGGCACATTCTTTCAATAGAAGCAGACAGGTAATGTATGCCCGATGATGATTTGTTATAATAGCAAACATCCAGATTCATGTTTAAACTGAGACAGGCAAAATAAAGGGGAAGATTATCCTGGAGGGAATATACATTCAAACAGGTCTTTTTGAGCTTAAGGGACCATGATTGTTGGATAGACATGTGATTTTGTTGTGCAGCTTGAAGATGTAATATGGTGTGTTTGATTACATTTAATGGTTGCTCAATGATTATGGGAAAGACAAGAATAACGTGCAATGTTAGTTCCTTCCCTTGCCATCTTGGATCTTCTCTACACAGGTCCATACTGCACAGTAAGATTGCTTATTATACTAAAGAATGTCATTAGAGAGCATTATATATTGAGACATGGTCTAGAGGTGACAGAGAAATAAAAGCAGTATCTTGCCATCAGTGGCTGTAAAGTGATTTTCTTCCGTTAGATGACAACTCCTTGAACTTACTGATTTTGTGCTGCCTTTAAACTTCTTGTCTTTCCCTGCATTCTATAAGTACATCTGCATAGGATGTATCTTTCTTCTCTTTTTACCCAAAAATGGTTTACAACTGATTGTAATGCTTTCCCCAATGCATCAGTGAAATGACTGAATTTTTACTGGTGAAAAATTATTCCTATATACACTCTGATCCTGCAATTCATTATTCTGCTGTCAGTTTGGTTTGTTTTTCACTCTAGGTCACTCTTTTCTTGATTGTTTCAAGCTTGCAAATTACTGTGCTCCCAAGATCCACTGTAAAGTGAAAAAAAAATAAAGACACCAGGGACAGAAAGCAGTTCCAGCACAAGAGCTAGACAGCAAAATTTTCCCCTTGCTATGGATAGAAGCGATACTTTTTCAAAAACTGGATCAGGACTTGGTATTGCCTGGATTCTCCATAAATCAGTCTGCATTGATTAGTTTTCTTAAAAAATTTCAACTTCAAAATAAAATAATGAACTTCAAGTGTTGTGATCATTTCTCAACGTATGTGGGAAAACATATGGAAAACTTTTAAAAGCTAAGTGATTTTTGCATTTATAGCTTTCATGATAGGTTCAGAGGATACAGATATTATGGGAAACAATATCCACGTTAAAACAAACAAAGAAGAATACTTTCCCCTTATCAGTTATTTTTGCTTCACTTCCAAATGCTTGTATAAATATAAAGAAATAGGCAATCTCTTGCACTTGTAGTTAGATATTTTAAATATTACTGTTATGATTATGTATTTTACATATAACAGCAGTAGCAGACTGTTTGGACTGGTTTTTTTCTCCTCATGTACAGTTCTCTTTAGAAAAATGTGCTCTAATTGAGTTGCAAGAAAACCGCTTTTCCTACTGGTGATAACAAAATTGTGGAAGCTGTCAAACAGCTAAGAAGAGAAAATTCACCCATGGAAACAGCTTTGCTCAAAAGATTGTTTTAGTCCTAGTCCATGAACTTTCCTGTTCCTCCTACCCTGACTTCCTGCAGGATATTCCTGTCTCAAAGACTTATTTTAAAATAAATAAATAAGTACCATTGTAAGTCTTCATTTGAAAAACAATTCATGGAGTACAAGAACGCATATTTATTTAACCAGACTAAGCAGTACATTTCATGTTATTTTGTTCCTGCATAAAAATTTTTTCGTTACCAGGGACATTCAGATCACAAAGGTGTCATTTCACAGTGTTACAGGCAATTGATTACATTTATCTGCTGTCTGCTGAAAGTCAATACAGTTCATCTAACTGTAGGCATTGTTCAACGATATAAAGACAGAATCACTATAGTTTCCAAAAGATCCACCTCCTAATGAAGTAAATGATCTTGCTCTGTTGTTTTGCACTGCATTTTTGTCTGCTTTAGAAATGTTGTTGTGACCCATGATATTGATGGGTAACTGAGGCACAGAGAGGGTGTCACCCAAAGGTGCTGCTCCAAATGGTTTTATTCTTAGGTGCTTTTCCATCTTCATTCCAAGTTCCATTTCTATATAGTTAATCCAGGACTTAACTTAATCCTCCTAATGGTGAGGAGAGAGTGTCAGAAATAAGTATTTCTACTCTTTAGCTCAGGAGGTGTTTTAACCCTTGTCTGACATATTCAGTACAGCTTACAGGAAGAAATGGCTATGCCTTTAAATTCTATATTTAGAGAATTAGGAATACATATATACTCAAAAAACCCTCTTTCCTAGTTATCGTTATTTAAGATGAATGTAAATTACCCTTTCTAAGTGCCTAGAAGCTGGAGTTATAAAGCCCAGTCCCTGCTGAAGATAGATGTATACCCGGAAAACAGTGGTCTTATAGACTATAAAGATGGCATCATCTTTTTTGTGAAGGTGAGTTTGCAGCCTTCTTTTTCCCCATGGCCCCCTATTTTATGCAGACTTACATATCTTGCTCCTGCAGTCAGTATTCTCCTTGTCAGAATATACTGAAAATGTTAAACGTAACAGTGATTCTTTTTTTTTTTTTGGCATGACACTAAAACCAACATTTTTCTCCAGAGTCTTGAAAAGAGCCTTTGGTTTTGCTAATGCATCAGAATTGTAGAACATTAATTAATCATACAATACATGCTGTGTGAAAGCTATCCATATTCTAAATTTTCTGAGCAAGAATGGAATTGAATTTAGTTATGATTAGATAGACTCAAGTAAATAGTACTATCAGTGAAGTAGATAGTTTTGTCTGCACCTTCATGAGTTTTCAGAAAATTACATTAGAAGGATTTATTCTTACCTGACAGCATAAATCTGGTGCTGATATCTAGTTTATCTACATACACAACTTATTTTGTATAAGTGTGTTGTTAGGTTATGATCATATATCCAAAATTACTTCTAACTAATTGGGTACCAAGATATAGTATTCATATGTAATGACTGTAGAGTCAGATTCTGGTCTCCCTTATACTTTCCGATATGTTTAACTTAATGAGGATGACTAGGTATAACTGACAATAGAATTTGTCTTGCGTTTTTTTAATTACTTATTTTTTAATGCTTTCGAACACTGGCTAAACTATCTATTAAATTTAAGTAAGCTTATGAGTGCAAGGTTATATGCAATGTACTGTAGATGAGTATTGGGAATTGCAAAGGAATAAATGACGATTTTTTCCACACATGACTGGCATGTGCAGGTGAAAGCCTTGGGAATGACGGGGGTTCTTCTAGCAAACTTTTGGTTCAGACCTGGTTTAAAGCTGTTTCATACACGAAGATAAATGTGTAGGCACACTGTGATCACCTAGTATGGCATCCTCTATAGTAAAGAATCCATGAAATAATTTCCCTTTTCTGTCCAAAAACTGTCTTTCAAAAACTAGCCAAATGTGTCTGGCTTCAAATTCTCCCTATTAATCTCATTGTGAGTTGGTTTTGTGGATTCAAGAAACTTCTTTTTAAACTTCTGCTCTATGTGGGCAACAGAATTTTAATAAGGCATGTAGACTGTGATCAGGCAAGCTTTGTTCTTCAGTTCTTTAACTCAGACTAATCATCTTTTGACTTTTACAGTGAAGTGTTTTCATTTTTTTTTATGTCCTTGAAACCTTCCTGTGAAGCTTTTGCAATCTATAATATCCCTAAAATGTGCTCAGACAAAAGGAGTTAGCATTCCTATAGAGGCTGCACTGTTGCCAAATGCAGATGCAATCTGACCTCCCTGCTGCTGCTTCACCTTCTGTAATTATACACCCAAGGATCACCTTTTTGACCCTACCATTGCAGTTGCCTCTACCATCAGCAATTCCTTTTCAAAGGCCACATCTAAGCTTACCTGCAAGAGAACACCAGGAGACACTCAGATCCTGCTTGCTCCTTGGATAACAAGATCGTGTGCTTAGATTTCACCTGCACGGAGACAGGGCTGTGGGAAATGTCTGGTGCATATCCAGATAGCATGCTAACGGGAAGTCAGGATGTGACAGGGGACAGCACCTACATCTGGGAACTCAGGAACACTCCTGGACTTCAGATTCCAGATGTAATCAAAGGATTTTTTTCCTGGGATTACCTCTTACATTGTTTGACTCTGGGTATATTTTCCGAACAGATTACTACTTCTTAAAATATGGGTTTTGTCCTCTGCATTATTTACTTTCATGTTGTGTCACCTTTTATTAACATTGATTTTGTGTTTTGGTTCAGCTAACTTATGAAATTTCTTTTAAGTTAAATACATAACTAAAATCCCTATATACTTAATAGGAGTTATGTAGCAAGTCTTGAAATGTAATAGAACATAAGTTTTTAATCCTTTTTTTTCTTTGCCATGTCCATTTTGTTTTCTTTTAATTTAATCAGAATGTTCTGCATTGCCAAGTCAAATGCTGGCAGAAGCATCAATATTGGTGCATTTATCGACTGAACTTTTACTCCAGACAAAAGTAGCAAGTCAGTTTGACAAGAGTTGCTTTTATAAACCCCTGTGGATTGGTATTAATTGCCTTCTATATCTTTATTTTTTAATTAATCAAGTCCCATACTATTTATTACATTATTTTGCCTGAATATTTCAGTCTCACAACCCGATAGTTACTTAGGTTATACCACTCAAGTAGTGGCACAGTTTTTCTTCCTCAGGTCTTTTGGAGGTTTCCTGGTGTCCCAAGTTGTATCAAAAATGAACAGTGATGGTCTAGATAGCTCTTTTTAATTAAATTTATTTAAAAGTTCTTTTATACAAGTTTTCCAGACCTGTTGGTCCTACACAAATTTTTTAAACTACTGTTCCATTTTTAGTTTTTCTTTTCCTTCCGTTTATGCCATGTAGTGCAGTGGAAATCAATCTAGATTGATACCACAGAAAGGAGGATGCCAGCAGTGACCCATCTGACCAGACTAATCTCCCTGCTCCAAAACTGTCAAAGGGTATGGAGTTGCTCAAAGAACGATCTTCGAGAAATAGCAAACCTCTTTGTCACATTTACTCCCTTTCTTAAATGCTGCTTTTCTAACTGGTGTCAGAAGGGGCATGATGGATACTGTTATTAAAACTTTTTTAAAAAAGAAAGCACAATATTATCTATGAAAATTGCAACAATTTAAATTGGGCCTTCTGAACTGTTCAAAAAATTCTGAATTAACTTAATTATTCCTAGTGTTCAGTGCCTATGACTAATATTTCAAGGAATATTAAATTTGGCAACTGTTTTCCAAAAACAATCACTTGATTTTTAACTATAGTGAATTGGAACTTCTCTATATGGGAGAAAAACTATAACATTCAAATAAGCTTACTGAATTCTACTGCTCAGGGCTGCTAGATGAATTGGAGATTTGTGATATGCTTGTGCACAAAAAAAACACATTCACATGATTGAACACATGCATGTGCATTTCTTTACATTCCGGTGCGTATATACACATGCATGCATATGTCAAGAGTTATTGCTGTGCTTGACAATTTTGAACTCTCACTTTGAAAGATCAGATTGAATGGTAATGTACTGACCCAATGCTAATGCGAAAGGGTTAATACCTTTCCTAATATTTGACAGAGAGAAGGAAAATCTATGTCTATAGTAAGCTAAACCATATATTTTAATGAAAGTGACACATGCAGAATGATTTTATAAAAATGAGGCTGCCATTCTTTTCTGATGAAGTTCACTATCATATGGCACTAAATTAATTTTTTGTAGATTACTCTGTGGGGTGTTGGCTTATAATGGTTTGTGGTTGTGTTCTTACAATGAAGTAAACCTGTAAAACACAGAACCGGTCATGAGTGTTACAACCACAGCAGCTAAAATAGATTCTGATATGTGTTTGGGGCTGATAGTGTCACCCTGGGATGATTCCCTTGGGTCAATTAAACTGTGTTGGGAACTATTCCTTCACTGCCATGTATCTGCTGCCAGTCACCACTTACTGAACTGGTGGCATCTAAAGGAAGCCTGTCAGTGTGAATGCTGAAACTCAGGTACCCAATGGGAAACCCTTCTGTAAGGAAAGCAAAGAATTCTATTAGGGACTCATTGTCATTTCTGCGTCCCTCTTTGAAGTTTTATGGAATACTTGGGAGGGGTTAAGTATCTGTTGTCAGAGACAAGTAAATATTTCCCTCAGAAAGACTGGAAGAACATTCCAGCTCTGAAAATCAGACCACTGATATTTGTTATCCTTAATATTGGGGTTACAGGTCTAAATTTAAGTATTCCTGCTTGGCAGTTCCCATAGCAATCTCTGTTCTTGGCCATTCCATAGAGCAGGACCTCTTGTGACAACCTTCACTGGACTAGCTTCCTCGATAGAATGGCAGGACCTGAACTCCACTCCAGAACAGCACTAAGCTAGTTATATCAAGACCAGATAAGATTGTTTGCAAAGTATGCTTAACTTTACCAACTACATTATTGTAACACAGAGGTTTCAACTTTTCTGCTAAATCACCTCCCTTGTACAGAGAAGCAGGGAGTTCCTCACGGAGGGGAGAGCTGGAGGGAGGGAAGCATTGGCTCCAGGCTTCAGGATGTTCTTACCACGGGGATAAGTGGCACCTTTGTCACAGAATCACAGAATCACAGAATGTTAGGGATTGGAAGGGACCTCGAAAGATCATCTAGTCCAATCCCCCTGCCAGAGCAGGAACACCTAAATCAGATCACCCAGGAACACATCCAGGCGGGCTTTGAATGTCTCCAGAGAAGGAGACTCCACAACCTCTCTGGGCAGCTTGTTCCAGTGCTCTGTCACCCTTACTGTAAAGAAGTTTTTTCTCATATTCAAGTGGAACCTCCTAT
>WKFP01014813.1:1397981-1431986 GCA_011057875.1 Pterocles orientalis
GTCCCTCTTGAACTGAGGGGCCCAGAACTGGACACAATATTCCAGATGCGGTCTCACCAGGGCAGAGTAGAGGGGGAGGAGAACTTCTCTCGACCTACTGACCACCCCCCTTCTGATACACCCCAGGTTGCCATTGGCCTTCTTGGCCACGAGGGCACAGTGCTGGCTCATGGTCATCCTGCTGTCCACCAGGACCCCCAGGTCCCTCCTTTGTCTTCTGGCTTTGTGCAGGGGACAGATTCTTCCTTCCTACTTTTGAGACCAACTGAGTTCAAAACACAGACAGAGCTATATTATGAAAGTATATTAATTTATCCCTGTATAATAAGTAGCTTCTGCCCTTATAAAAGCTCAAAGCTTCCTATCCCTGCTGGAGTGTACTCTTAGTTTGAAAACCTCTTTTATAAAGGAAAGAGAAGCTAATGCACTTGGTGTCAGAATGCCATGTTCTTCCACACCCTCCATGCTGCATTTAAGGGTATAACTGAAATCTATGGCCTGACTGATGTTTACACAGACCAGAAGTGACTTTATTACTCTTTCTCCCCTAGGCATTAGGGTGATAGTTCTCCTGTCCAGTCACTGTCCAAACTGCTCTCACTTCTGCTTTTTCCTACACATTGCAGTTGAAGATGAAAAAGATTGAAGGGTTGCAATTTATTTTTTTCATCTCGAAAAATGTTATTCTTTTCGCTAAAGTGGTAGGACAAAATTTGAAATGTTTTGTTGCAATGGTTACCAGTACACTAAAAAAAAAAAAAATCTTTACACAAACGTCTTGCTTTTTCTGGGCTAAAACCAAATATTAAGAAACAAAAAGAAATAACACATTTGTCCAAAAAAAAAAAAAAGTGGAGAATTTTGTCTTTTTAATAGTGGTTCAGAATTTATTTCAGTCCTTCCTGAAACTAAATTTTCAGTGCATATAAATCCTTCCTTAACAAATCTTTCCACAGTATTTAAAATAAGTTTTAAAACTGATAATCCAAAGAATTTTGGAAATCTGATGTAAATTGTTCAAAGGATAGAATGACAGCATTAACAATATAAATCATGATAGGACTGAACGGTGCCTTTTTTTTCAGAAGTCTACCTTGTATATTATCCTAAACAGTACTAACAAGAAATATCCTTATCTGATATAATTTGTGGTGTTATGATCTTTTTCATATCATCCACCATCTACTGTCTCCTTCCTTTAAATTTACTGTTGTGGTCTCCAGGTTGGCATCCTGCCTCATCAGTACTTACTTCTCCCTGGCTGCATGAGTGATTCCCTTGCACATGGTACCATTGCCTACAGGCAAAGTCATCGCCCTGCAGTAAGTGTGTTGCAATCAAGCCCCAAAGTTCAACAGCTGCATTTGAGGTCAGACTGTCCACATGAGGAAGACCGTAAAAAGACAGTTGCTGATTTTGGGTCAGATCTTACCATTGAGCCAATGGCTATATCAATAAACTAAGTGGAGCCAGGGAAAGTTCGGGTTTGAACCTGACCGATGTCTGTGATTGTACATACTGCTTGATCATCTACACGCTCACTGGCAGGTTTTTGACCCATGCCAGCCAGCATTTTCCTAGGTCGTGGCCAGACCTGACATAAGGACAATGCTCCCAGGAGGCAGTATGGACAAGGTCCCCATTCTTTAGAGGGTGGAGGAAAAGTGTATTTCCCATGCCACTTTTGTCTCAGGCTTTGCCCCTCGTCCCCTTTATTTGCTAGTGTAGATGTCATTTTAGTCCACAAAAGTGTAGTCTTTCTGCACACCCCTCCATCCTACATTGTCCAACACAGGCCAAAGAAGAAACAGTAATTTTCTGTTATGATGAACAGGACAGAGAACTGAGGCTGTCAGTCGTCTCTGGAGCAAAAGTGTAATGAAGTCATGCTTGAGGCCTCCTCCTGAGGTAAAACAACATGCTGGGTATATGCAAACCTCATATTACAACTATCTGTCTTCCTGCTTTGTGTGGTTTTTGGTTTTCCTTTGTTTGGTTGGTTGGTTTTGTTTTGTTTTTCTTAGGATGAAATAATTATGTCCAGTTGTCATATTTGTGCAAAATGAAGATATGAAAGCCAAATGCTTGTGTACAAGCTGGGAAGTTTCTTAATTGCTGTTCATGTATTATACCCATGTGACAATTTTTGTTGTAAATCTACTACATTTATATCATGTTTAATTAAATGTTCCTTTTAAAGGTAGTTAACGAAGTATCTATACATGCCTACTCCTGGGATTACTGACTTTTATTACCTTAAGCATGTCATAGAGGCAATTTATGAGAAAATTCAATGTTTGTGTTCTTTTTATTCCCTTTGCGATCCTGGTTTTGATAATCATTATTAAAGTACTGTTCAGCTTAACGGCTTTGTAGTAAAAAATAACAATGCAGTGGAGAGAAAAAGAGATTTATTAGAACCACAAACCAAATAAAAATATTATTGCCAAGTTTGGTGTTTTTCTAAAATCTATGTCTATACTAGTAAATAAAATGGACTAGAGACTGTTCTCTGTCCCTGAGGACAAATGATATGGCACAACCCACAGCTAAACTCTCTTAGTTCTTAAAACAAGGTAACTGCATCCAAAATGCCTTTTAGGAGCAATCCTTAGAGCACACCACCTCCAACTCAAGCTCCAGGACTATTTGGGATGGTGTTAATTGGTTTACATCCAAAAGTCTGCTAGGAACTGTGCTAACTGAGGATGTGTTTGTGTCTGCACAGACTCTTGCTTATTAGATAGTCACAGTATTATTTCTACAGAAAACCAATCTCACAGTGCAGTTGGCGATCAAGTGCTGTGGTAACTGTTCGTGGCACTTGTTCAAGATCCAGCTCATTACTAGGACTTTTAACTCAGAATAAAAAATTGTTGGATTCAAGAACTAATATTCAAAATAAAATCATTCGTTGGTTCATAACGTCTCTTTGAAAAAAGGAATGATTTCATATCATGTAACTGAAAGATGAGTTGCCCTCAAAAGATTGGCAACAACAATAGATAAAGAGAAATTAAAATCCACAGAGCTCTAGTGTTACTAGAAACACCTTTATTTTTAGTATTCTAGACACTCTTAAGGGACTCTGTGAAACTTAAATCAGACTTCTTAAATGTAGCTTGGCTTTCATTGCACTTTAACCCAAGAAAAGATGCAATAAAAGAGGCAAATGAATCTGCACTGAGCTTGTGATTAGGCAAATGGTCCCGAGATGGGTTTCCTGAGAGCTAGCTAAGGTGTTTCTGCACTGTGGTGAACTATGCAGTACAGATACACCCCATGCAAGACATAAATAATTCCTTGCTCACCCATCACTTCAGGAAAGAAGCAACATTCACTTTGCTAATATCAGCATTCATGCTGGCTTGCAGACTGAACCATGGCATGCTGAAGCATCAGGGGACAAACATCAGGCCAAGTCCTCTCTCTCACACCACTCAGGTGAGCAGGGTGCCAGGCACTGAAAGCTGTTTTATGTGCATCCCATTAGGGATTCTAGGGAAGACCATTCCCTGCAATTTACAAAAGTACTTAAGCACATGCTCAGCATTCAGCATGTTTGCATCTGACTGTATGGGACAGAATCACAGTGGTTTCCTAGACTGGGCTTTGAATGTGCAAAGAGTAAGAAAAGTCTCATGAAAAGGAGAGATAAAGACACCAGGGTAATAGAAAGAAGACAGTTATGCCAGCTTTTATTTTAAAATACTGAGCTCTAGATGTGAACAAGAGCAAAATGAAGAAGCAATTCAAAACAGTGGAGGAGGCAGGCAGCCAAAACACTTGTCTGAAAATGCAGCTTACTTGGTGTTCATCAGCTAGAACAGTTTGTGTTTGTAGCTTGCCCTGAATTTTGCTTGACTTGAACATCATTTTGCTTTTGCACTCAGAAGCTGTAAAGGTCTAATGGATATAGTACTTCTGGTAAAAAAAAAAAAAAAAAAAAAAAAAAATCCGTTTAATTTTTTTAGAAATGGGGAAGGACAAATTGAACTGTGTCTACAGTAAATCTGACAGATGGAGTGATTCTTCTTTCTCGTTTTTTTCAGAAAAATTAAACTTATGACATGAGTGAAAAAGAGCAGTGTGCACATCTCTGGATGGTATCTTTCTTATTTAAAGTGGCTATGGGTCTACTCAGATGCTTTTCAGAGAGGTATTCCAGTAAAAAAATCTTCAGAGTCTTTCCACAGCTCTGGACTGAGTCAGCTGTTATGGAAGGAGTGACAGTCACAAAGCATGCAGCTAGCAAAAACTCTGCTAGATTCAGTGCTGTGATACATCTCTGTTTGACATCTGTTGCAGCTATGGCTAGGGCAGGTTGAATAGTTCCAGCTTCCCCAGTGCTGGAGAAATCATTTCACTTACAGCAGTTCTTCATAGCTAAAGATTGACTCCCATTTGAGGAACACACAAAAGGGACATAGTCTTTGGTCACACATGAAAATGAGTAAAATTCCAACTGGATATATGAAAAAAAGGAGCGGAATGACCACAGAGGCCATACAGTTTCCACCCTTTAAGATTTTTCACACCTGACAGAACAACACTCTCTTCATTTAACTTTGAAGTTGGCCTGTTCTGAGCAGAAGGCTGGACTTCCAGAGGTCCCTTCAGACCTATATTATACAATGATCCTAATTTTAATAGATTATAGAAACTTGGCAAAGGGAAATAAAAATTAAATAATTACCTAGAAATAAAATATAATTTTCAAGCCTGCTTTATTTACGGTGAATATTATTTACCTTTCATTTAGAAACAAAAAGATCCTGCTTTTAATAATTCAGTGTCTCCATAATTTTTATTAGTCATCCAGATACAGACATAGCTAGATGAAACAATCTTCAATTATCATTTTAGTGTCTCCAGAAGACATTTAATATTGTCTGTGGGTAGAGACACACCAACATTTTTTTACATTACACTGATGTTTTTAAATTACATATGTTAAAAGGTAAATTACACCCCAAAATGTTGGAAAATCATCATGGACCTCAGAGACATCCAGTAGTGTTGATACCACATACTATGATTTTTTTTTTTCATCGTGAAGCCCTGAGCTTCAGGTTTCAGCAGACTCCAAATTTCAAGGAAGATTAAGGAAAATTACAGTGTTTTCTCTGCTTCTTAGTTGAAGCCATTAATCCCACAGAGGTTTTCATGGCTACCATGATATAACAACAGCTGCACTGAAAAAAATTATTTTATGTAAGCAATGAAAATGTTAAAGAAGGGGAACATGAAAGAAAAGACTTCTGTTTTAAGAAATTTGCAAAATGACTGTTAAAATGAAAGAGAAACACACATACAGGCAGAAAGCAGCCTGAGTGGGTACCAAGGCAAGGTATTTCCATACGGCTTCATATTCAATTGCACTTCATTTAAATGGGTTTAACCCCAGCTGGCAATAAGCACCAGACAGCTGCTCACTCACTCCCCACCAGCACTGCAGTGGGGGAGAGAATCAGAAGAGTAAAAGTGAGAAAACTCTTGGGTTGAGATAAAGACAGTTTAATGTATAAAACAAAAGCTGCGCGTGCAAGCAAAGCAAAACAAGGAATTTATTCACTGCTTCCAGTCAGCACAGTCACAGGCAGGTGTTCAGCCATCTCCAGGAAAGCAGGGCTCCATCATGCGTAACGGTTACTTTGGAAGACAAATACCATAACTTTGGATGTCATCCCCTTCCTCCTTCTTTCCCCAGCTTTATACACCAAGTATGATGCCATACGGTATGGAATATCCCTTTGATCACCTGGGGTCAGCTGTCCCAGCTGTGTCCCCTCCTAGCTCCTTGTGCACCCCCAGTAAGCACTGCTTAGCAGTAGCAATAACATCCCTGGGTTATCAACAGTGTTTTCAGCACAAATCCAAAACATAGCTTCACACTAGCTACTATGAAGAAAATTAACTTTATCCCAGCCAAAACCAGAACAATTGGCTTCTCATCCTTCCACAAGCAGCATGAGGAAGCTCAAGGTTAAAAGTGACCCTGAAAGACAGTGAAAATTTCTCTGAGTGAAAATGAAAACAAAAGTACAGTGACTAGTGCAGGCACTGATCCATCAGATAAAAGAGGGGATCTAACAGGTCCCTGGTTGTCATTAGCATTGCAAAAGCACTGGCCTCACACCATGGCATGTCCAGGGTTTTCCAGGCAGGTAACAAATTTTGGCTGAGTTTTGCAATGGAATCCAGTCCTTAATCACTGCAGTCTTCATACTTTCTGTAAGAAAATATTACCTTTTCTGGTGCTATGTTAACATTTAATTCATTTCTGAAAAGTAAATAAGCAAGTGAGTGTGTCTGTGTGAAGAAGCTGCAGAAACAGTGCATGCAAAGGACAGTGGAAGCCTTTGGGATTGAAGTGTTTTAGGTGACTAGGTAAGTACATGCATATCACTTTTTATCATTGTACAATCACTATCTGTAGCAACCTACAATAAGCTGCTTGACTTCTATTATAACAATTTCTGTATTAGTATTAGTAATTTGCCAATTTACTCCTGCTAAAAATCTGGCCCTTATCAATGTACACCATTATAAATTAACTTTGCAGGAATTTTCTCTGCTCATTGTTACATTTAATAGATGACAAATATATTTCTTTCTTTCTTCTCTCACTTCCATAGAGCAAGTTCAGCTTTCTGCATGGTTCATATCAAGTCAGCGTAGAAAGGCAGTATCATCCATCATTTAAGTGTTTCCTCATTAACTACATGGGTATTGCTGTTGTTGGCTTTACAGCTAACCGTGAAAATTTCACCTGGTTAGATTGGTCTGTCCTGTTCTACCCTCTTAAATTTCATCCTAATGTGACTCCTCATGGAAAAGAGAAACATTTACACTGCTAGAGAATATTAATATTTTACCTTTAAACGTAACCTTTAAGGTCAACAGATGCCACCATTTGTAACCAAGCACATTCACAGAAACTATGTTTCTTGCTCAGATGTTTTGGGAGGTGGTATGAGCTGGGCAACATTCTGTACTGGCATTGTTTTCAGTGAATCTTCTGTTTTTTGCAGTGTCAGGCTGTTTCAGCAAGACTTCTTGTTCTCCCTCAGTTGCTTGAGTGTGAATTGAAAGTAGTTTTTTGAAGTGTAATAAAACCAGAGCATTTTTATTTTGTAATTGAAAGCATCTATTATTATTATTTAAGAATTTCTTTTTATTTTATTTTTAAAAATTAAATACCAGACTCTCGTACTCAAGGCAACATCGTAGTTCAGAAAAATTATTTTTTAAGTATTTGATTCATGTAAGCATTTTGGGCTGTCTTATCTTAAATTACATGTTGTTTGTATTAACTTCTTAAGTGAAAAAAGGAAGCTGGCAGCACAGCTTTAATCTTAACAGAATCTTTAGTAATGAGGGCAGCTGCTCAGTAGAAAAATGGCTTTCCTTTATTCACTCATTTCATCTTGGACACCTAATGTGATTGACAAATGTGTCTATTGAGGTTTTTCACTTTTTCTGACATCCTAGTGCTGGCAGAACTTCATTGAATTACTTAAGAAAATCAGACTCTCTTGCCACAAATCAACAGGTGCAAACTTATGAATGTTGTTCACACCAAACACTGTGGAAATAATCTTAAGAGAATAATTATGTGGGAAGTGATGATGGGTCTTTCTAAGAGAGAGCCAGCAGACAAGTCATGGATAGTTTGCAGTGCGTTGCCGAGATCTGATTGACTGCTCAAAGCCCAATTTTCACGAAGCATGAAAAGTCTGTTACAATACCTCTAATACTCAGATGCAAATATATAATTTCATTTAATCACTGACTGGGTTGATTAGGTGCCTTAAATCCCAGGTGCTGTAGATACTAGCACTGAGAAATAGGAGTGGATCTGGAAAAACTGATGATGAGGACCTAACATTGCCCCTAAACTTGTTTTGGAGGGATACTTAAATCTATTTTACTTATTTCAAAAGTATTTTGGTCCTATCAGCCAAAGTCTGCAGTGCACTAGGCACACTCCTGGTATACATTTTCCAGCTAAGCTTCAACTGAGAGGAATCCAGGATGAGTGGGCTCTGCGATGTGAGCCAAAGGATGGGGGCTGAAGAAGAAGGACACTCACCTGTGTTCTAAAACACTAATGTAGACGCACACTCAGCCAGGAAGACTGAGCTCTCCTTTATGTCTTGTACCTGTGACATGTTCATGTACACATTGTTTCAGGAACGTTTAAGCTCTGCAGACTTAGCACCTTTGGGTCTGTGTCTGGGGCCTTAGCAGGCTGCCAGGGCCCACAGCACTATTTTAAGCATTTCAGTCCTCTTTCTTTCAGCACCTAAGTCAAGCACTACAGTTTCCTCTCAAGTAAATGAAGGAAGGTTATTGCATCTGTAATGTAAATCAGAATACCTGAGCAGGCAGTGGTTAATCTACTAACGTGAGGGTAGTCAGATGTTCCTCTGGAGGCACATATTTTTCTCCTTGCTTACTGGTGCATCAATTAGTACTTCAGGGCAGTTATGCTAGATAGCCAGAGTTAGTCAGTCCTTCCTTCCTGACCCCTGGCAATAGCCGTGATGATATCCAAATCCTATGGAATGCTATTCCATGAAGGGCAAGAGCATAAGGTGATATATTAACTCTGGGTGTCTAACTGTAAAACTCTAACAACAGAATTCAAGTTCTGTTTTCACCAAGATTTCTTCTTCCAAAGTAAATTCAACATGTCAGCCATGCTTTTTTCTTTATCCAGGATCCTCAGGAGCCCCTCTACTCCCTACAAGGTTCTATTTCACAAGCCATCTGTCGAAAACCAAGGAAAACTCTTAAGCTTCCTCTTTCCAAGCCTTCCTTTTGCACGATAATGCAGCCACAGGTCACAGCTGAAAACTCCTGGAAAAACCTTCCTTTTTTCTGCTGTTCAGCCCACTCAAGCTGTTGCTGACTTTTATGACCCAGACCTCTTCAGGCTGATACTTCAGTATGCGTTCCTGGGCATTAGCTGTATTCTAAAACATAAGTAGATGACTACACAAGTGGCTGAAGTGATACTCCTTTTGACTTTTGCGTAACAGATTTTATTCCTGGAGATTGTACTCTCTCATCATGAAAAGCAGTAAAAATGAGTTTGACGGAAAATTTACACTATCCTTATGGAAAATACAGAGCTATCAGTAAAGGAGCTTCTACTGAACAGTGTAACTAGTAAGAGAGCCTTTCTTGGTTTTGATTGTTACTACAATCATTTTTTTCCATGCCTGATCTATAAATGATCCATGTCTCCTGTTCACTGTTCTTCTATGTTTTATTTCTGCTTCCCTTGATTTTCATGGGAAGTCTCTCACCTACTCACCAGACAGACCTGAGAGCAGGAAATTTCTATCCTCACCACAGTGGGAGTACTTAGACAAAGTCTATGAGCTTGAAAGACATAACCATCGTGAATGATGTTATCAGTGATTGGGAATGCCATAGAGTTAAAAAGCATTTAAAACCAGAAGAGAGGATGAAAGTGTGGAAGTCTGTTTATACAGCAGAATTAGTTTTCTTAGGAAGTAGATGAAGGAGAGAAAAAGGAAGAAGAGACTTTATCCAGAACACCAAAGCAGGTGTCACACCTTGCTGAAGATAAGATTGAACCCTTCAGCTGGACCTGTCAAGGACACAGATACACAGTATGATGTATATGGTCATCTGCCAGAAAAGGTCTTAACAAGATCTGAAGGATTTTGCTGATTCCTGGGAGGAATGAGAAAAATTCATTCTTTTGAGTAGCAGAGAACTTCCTGTACCATATGCCTATAGTCCAGCAAAGCGTGGAAACAAATTCTAAACGCATCCATGGAAGGAGCCAATATACCATTGTAAAGCTAGAAGTCTGGTGTCTGTCTAATTGCTTGCTTGAATTAAGTCTAGTGTGCTGTATTTCTTACAAAATCAAGCCAAAAAAAATGAGTGAACAAAGCAAAATATTATCTTTGAAAATGCTAGTACTAATGTTAAATTGTTTGAAGCATATATATATCTTACGTAAACAATACAAAAAGGACTGTTGTTAGGCTAAGAAGTTTATATCAAGCATATTAGGCATCTTCTCCTTATCCAGTTTGGTATTAAACAAATTATTTAGTTTTAAATTATAATGTTTAAG
Source organism: Pterocles orientalis (assembly GCA_011057875.1). Taxonomy (NCBI): domain Eukaryota; kingdom Metazoa; phylum Chordata; class Aves; order Pterocliformes; family Pteroclidae; genus Pterocles; species Pterocles orientalis. The sequence goes on from WKFP01014813.1 coordinate 1,408,105, forward strand.
TAATTACTTATTTTAATTACTTTAGACAATTAGACATATTTATATTTTTAACAGCAATTTCTTAATTAAGATATTTTCATTAATTAAAAACATGAATAATTTAGATCCACATAACAGATGAATTATGCTAAGAGAGGTTTTGTCTGTGAAGAACATTTTACCCATTTTTCCCATATAAAGTACTGGGCACCAGCCCAAGAGCTTTGTTGTCAGCACTATGGAAGCCAAAGGACTGCAATATCCTTTAGTTGACTCCTTCACTTTGAATCTGTTAATACAATAGCTTCTGTTGATTCCAGATTCTTCCAGCTGTGACTGATCGAGGCCTGGTTCAACTTAGAAAAGCCTCAAGACTGCTTTAAGTTATAAATGGCATGTGGTCCCAAAAGAAACCTATTCCACAGGGGAAAGTCTCATTTGCAAGGAGCTCTGTAAATGATATTGTGGATGTTCACCTCCCTCTTTGTCTTAACTGAGCATCTTGTGAAATGATGGTCAATTCAGAACTAGGCCAGGAAGCAAAATCCAAACACTGAATGTCACACTCTCTGAGGTGGGGCTTTGTTGCACTTATCCCTTTGAAAATAGGCAGTAACTTCCATGGTGAGGTGCTGGAGCATGTCCAAAAGAGCAATGAAGTTGGTGAAGGGTCTAGAGCCAAAGTCTTATGAGGAGCAGGTGAGGGAACTGGGGTTGTTTAGCCTGGAGAAAAGGAGGCTAAGGGGAGACCTTATTGCTCTCTACAACTGTCTGAAAGGAGGATGTAGTGAGGTGGGTGTCTGTGTCTTCTCCCAGGTAACAAGCGATAGGACAAAAGGAAATGGTCTCAAGTTGCACCAGGGGAGGTTTAGATTGGTCATTAGGAAAATTTATTTACTGAAAGAGTTATCAAACATTGGAACAGTCTGCCCAGGGAAGTGGTTGAATCGCCATCCCTGAAGGTATTTGAAAGACATGTAGATGTGGTGCTTAGGGAGATGGTTTACTGGTGGAATTTGTGGTGTCAGGTCTATGGTTGGACTTGATTATATTAAGGGTCTTTTCCAACCTAAATGACTCTATTATTCTATGATTACAAACCTGAAGAATGTTCATCCATTTCTCCATGTGGGTTTTATGTGGAAAAAAGTCAAAGTAAAGAGAACCAGATTCCTTATTTAGCACATATTTAAGTGTGTTAGAGTAATCTGTGAGACTTGGTGTACATGATAAAGAGAATACATCTGAAATGTACTCTTTGGATTCTGAAGTCTGTAGAACAGAGATTTTATTCGGTTTTTCACAGACTGACTTGTGACGAGTTTGGCCATTGGTGGAAAGTTTAGGGGAAAACAAAAATAAATTCTTAACTGGCTGCAAAAAGTAGGTCTTCCTCTTTGCAGGAGTTTCTAGTGAAAGAGAGAACAGGTGGATTCAGAAACAGAACATTTCTGGGTGGTAGCATAGGCTGGTATGGAACCTTATGTGCAGCTCTTTGCAGAATTTTTACCTGCCTTACCTACTGCACATCCATACTGAGCAGTGTACTGGAGTTAATTCAGAGATTTCTACCCCATGCACTCCTGCATACCATAAAACTCTTCTCAGATTCTAAAGCAATAGTTAAGCACTGTTTAGATCAAAGGAATGACAGGATTTGACCCCATACATACACATACTTAGCTGCATAGAATAAGTTATCCTCAAATCTGTTCTCTCTACATCTTAGTTGTAAATCCTGCTCCATTTCAAGCAAAAGGATACTACACATGCTTGACATGATAGTTTCATAGGAGAGAACAAGACTGCTATGAGCACACAGCAGGATCTGTTAGAACAGCTGCCAGACAGAAATCAATGCAGATTTATGCCATCTGAGAATCCAGTCTCTAAACATTTGTGAAATAAAATGTGAAGAAAATTGAAAACACAAAGATCCAGATTCTGATGTCAGTTATGCCATTGATAATCTTGCACAACGTCATTGGTCTTAATTTCTCTGTTGTATTGTTTTAAATAATCAGGACAGGTCACTGACTCAAAGTTACTTCAGATTACCCACATATTTTTGTAATTGAGAGTAAAATAAAAAAGTTCATCTAGATTTAGAAGGATCAAACTGAGACTCTGATTCAAGAGTGCATCAGAAAGGCCATCAAAGACTCTTCTTTTTCCAAATAAACTCAAGATAGTCTTTTATATGCTGACATTGCCATCCAGACAGTGAAGCTGCTTGCTCATGCAAGAGAAGTGTTCCTGCTGTTGAAAGATCAGCAAGACTCTTTAGAACGAGGTGCTGTGTATTAGAAAAGAAATGCTGTAGTTGATGAAGATTTATCACCTCCAGGAATGGCATAAAATAAACTTACAAAAGTCCTTGATTACAGCAGTTACATTCAAGGTGGCAAAAATACTTTGAGTTATTTAACTTGGACAGTTTTCCTGGAAAGGACTCAGTATTGTAGACAAATACTCTGGACTTTTCTTTGTGCCACTAGTCAGCTCGTCATTGGAAAGTATTATAGGGAAAAGGTGGGAAGAGTAAAAGTGCTTGCTCTTCCACATTCTAGGCACTCAACCAACTCTTGAAGTCCAAAAGCAGATACACAGGGAAAGAGGGGCACAGCACGGTTTTCTTTCAACTATAGTTCAAGGCTTGTTAAGAGAGAAAATGGATTACAATTGTTCTTAATGGAAAAGTAACTTCCAGAGGAAGAAAGAAGATGCAAGGATCTTCTCCTTCCCCCCTCGCCAGTGGAATACATAGACAACAAAGTTGAATATGGTCCAGAAATTCCCCAAGCCAAAAGTTTAATGATCTCAAGTGAAAAGCTTGGGCTGTCTCCATCACAGGAAAAAAAAATAATTTATGTAACATAAGGACAATACAAATTTGGCAGAGTTCTTCAAAATCACATCTGTTCACCATGTATTATGTTTAGTGACAGAAAGAACAAACTGTAAAGCAGTATATGATAAAACAGTGAAAGCATGTCAAGTTGGTTGACTAAGGTTGCTCTGGTAATTAGAAGAACTGGCTTGTTGATTGTCATCATGTTCTCCTATAAGTCATATGGACCTGTGATGGCTAACATTTAAAAGATCTTAATACAGCAACTTATATTACAACATTATTTTTTCCTGTTACTAAAACTGTGAGAGCATTGTCATGTGATTACACCGTAATGAAAAATATCTTTTTTTTCTATTAGCAGTTACCACTACCTTTAAAATGTTTTTGTTTTCAATTAAAAATATAACATTCTCATACTATTTGTATTATTGTATGGAAGGTTATTCTTAGTAACTTGTAGATGCAAAGAGAAATTGTTATTTATCTTTCTGACATTCACTGTGGAACAAGATCTACAATAGATTATTAGTAAGGGCAAGATTTTTCTGCAACAGTTTTCACACAGCTTTACAATTATACTTGTCTTTCACATCTGTATAAAGAGAGATTACAAAAAAAGGAAATGGTGGGGGAAACTTAAAAGAACTTCACAACAAATATAGATTATTAACTATATGAATAATTATTTCTTCTCTTTTTTGTTTTGGTTTGGTTTTTTGTTTGTTTTTGTTGTTGTTGTTGTTGTACTGTAGTTTCTCTTTGAAATTACAATTTGGGTGCTTCTGTTCCTGGCTGGTTTTAGGGTACATTTCTCTACATAACACATAACTCTTCTCCTTCTAAAGCGAGAAACACTCTTGGCCTTTCCAGTTATTGTACATTTTAGATATGTATCTAGCTGAGAACTAAAACCACTGAGATAACTGTAACATTGAGTTCTTCACTATTTCTGTTTTCAAATATTTATAGTACACTTTGAAATGTGAAAAGAGTTACTTATGTTCATTTAAATATGGAACCACAGTCCTCTGTCTTCAGACAGAGATCTTCTCTTTTTCGAAGACACTGTGCTAAGGGAAAGCCTGAGATACGCACGAATTAGTGTGTTAGATATATGCCATTGTCAGACTACAGTTATTTCTCACCAGTTAGTGAATCCAGCTCCAGTGGTTGTGAGGTTCACACTTGGGCTTAGAGCTCACCACACCTCCAGAGAGTGATTTTAACCGTTGGAGATAACTGGGGGGAAAAATGGGAAAAAAATAAAATAATAATTTTTATTTATTCTGGTTATGGCAGACAAGTAAAACCAGGCTGTCTTCCAGGACAGAGCATAGAAATCTTGCACAATTTTTTTAAAGCATAAAGGAAGGAAGATCACTGTAGTACACAGGAAACTGATCTTTCCCTTCTTCAACATCCTGGGCTCCCAGTGTCCTAACTAGCCTATTAACTGGGCCAGAAACCCTCACAAAATACACTAGCTGAATTTTTCCCTCAAACAGACACATTTCACTGATGGATAAAATGATTGCTCCCAACACATGTGGTACTTTTCCTGGATGAAAGGTGCTGTAAGCCATAAAGACAATCATCTGTCATTATTTTCATGTCTCTTTCAATCTGTCATGACTTTTATAACCCCAAAGTTTCTTAGTTTGCAAGAGGACCTCTCCAAACATGCCCCTCTTTGATGGACACTCTGAAGAAAGTAAGGGCTAATATGTAAACATGGTCCAAGCTTTTAGTCCAGTTTTTTTCTCAGTCAGATAGTAGGTACAAGATAGTTCAAGCACTATAGAAAATACAGGGTTAATTGTCTTCCTCATCCTTATTTAATGTAAATCAAGCCTTGGCATTGTACAAAGGGAATGTGGGAGGGAAGGGAGTTGCTCTTCTGAAGTGCAGGAAGAACATAGAAAAGGGAAATGCTCTCAGAGATAAAAGAGCAGGGCCTATCGCAGTACAGAGAAAACGACAAGGAAAGGAGGAAGCAGGTGGTGGGTTTTAGATTTCAATTGAAGTGCGGGACAATTCAGTGACCTGTGAGAATGTTTTAGCACTTTTCACGAGCCTGAGAATTTTTGCAGTTTACATTTGCTACTCTTACACCTTATTGGCATGCATGGTGATCTCTGAATTGTGAGAGCCTTCAGCTTTCAGAACATTTTATGGTGTGTTTTAAGGTAAGGGAACACTTGTTTATATATTGCTTGTACCGTCTAGTCAGTTTGAGTGGTTTCTGGAGCAATTAAAGTGAATTATATTATACATGTAGAGAATCAAAGAAAAAATGAAACTTTTTAAACAGCTTACCTGGGAATATTTTTCACGTATTGTACACTGCATCATAGTCCTGCTATCAATATGCTTGAAGCCCTCTGTTGCAGAGGATCCAGAAAGGCCTCCTGATAAAGTTTTGTATCTGCAAGGAAAGATGTGTTTTTGTGTGTGTTTCCGTGTGTTTCTACGTGTGTGTGTGTATACACAACTCAGCTTTCCAGCCCTAGAATTATTCTCATCTTAGTATTTGATCACTGACTACTATACTTTTTTCTTGTTCTTAAGTATTTGTCATGCTTCTCTCTAGTTACATCCTTTGAACTTCCTGGCAGAATGAAGTTCTAATCCCTAGCTAGAAAAGGGGCAGTGTATCATGACATTGACATCAGCAAGAAATTTGCCCCAAGACCCTACTAGTGTAATGGAAATAACTCTAAAATCCAATAGAGTTTTGAGTGCAAATATCAAGGCTGTGAAACACAGTTCCGAGTTTTCATGGAAAACTGACAGTGTAAGTGAAGTTGAGATGCCTTTGGTTGGAAGAATTTAGCAAATCTTTGCTGCTCATCTCCAACATATAATCTTTTGAGCTATGTGTTTGTTCTCAAAATACAACTAATTTTTTTTAAAAGATAGTCATAACAAGCATCCAGACTGTAAAGGAATTATTTTACGTAGGACTCAGCATGAAAGCTCACCGATTAAAAAAGTAACTTTAGCAGACAAATCAGCAGTTTATAATTTAGGTAACATCAAAGAGCAATACATCTTGTTTATGTAAAAAAATTATCTCCAGATTGTTCAACATGAAATGGCTTCAGCATGTTGTGGATAACTTTATTTTCTTGTGTAAAGTATCTTACCAAAGTGAACGGTGCAAAAATGACGGGTGGGAAGTGAATTGCCAAATCTAATCTTTGTTTCCAGCTCTTTTTTTTTTTTTCTTTTAGTCTATAGTGTCACTGACTCCAGCTATTTCATGTTTTCTCCAGGAACTATCACTAATATGTCTCTATACTTAATCCCTCCTCCGTTTATTATTGTTTTCAAAATATTCTCTAGAAACAAGAATTTGTGTTTGAACTTGTTTTCTTTTTATTATTTAAAAAGTCCCTTGGTTTTGGTAGAAAAATAACGAATACGTATGCTTTTACTAATCCCTTGGATATCTCAGTTTTAACTAATTCTTATATTTGTAGTAAGGACAGAAAAAAAAGAAAATACTTCATGAATAACTTTTTGGTTTGCTTGGTTTTGTTTTTATTTTTTTAATGATTTTTGCTTGTTTGTTTGCTTGTTTTTTGCTTACTTTTCCACATTCCATGGGGAAGCATCAAGGTCGATCTGTTTTGTGCAATTTCAAAGAGGCCATCACAGCTACCAGGGAGAGCTGTCCCTCAGAATTTTGTATGGGGCAACATCCTGATATTTGTTAACAGATATCTCTGGTGACAATGTCCTCTGTGCTGTGTGCTCTTGTGGCTCTTGTCTACCATTTATCTGGTGCATATGAACCGTCTGAAAGCTGGTCATGGGTTCAGCACTCAGGTACAACTTAATACAGTAAACCTAATTACTACTTGGTTTATTGGTTAGTCTTAAAATGGAGTACCTTTTAAATGTTTTGCATCTTTTACTATTTTTTTAAATAATTTGATAAATGATTACTTCTGGTTTTTGAAAATATTTTCTTTTTAATCAATGAATAAAATAACCAACTAATTACAAATACACCAAGCAACTAGCCCATCAAAATACAATGTTTTAATCAGGCCAAAACTGGAGTCTTTTCAGGCATGCTGAATGTTGCTTTATTTGATTTTTTTGATATATCTTTTTCTTCTGGTTCAAAAAGAAAACATTTAATATATGAAAAGGGCATACAACTACTATCTTTCCAACAGATTTCCTGAATCACTTACATTATTTCCATTCCACTGGGACAACTAATGTTCTAGTTAAACCAGTAAGTGACTAGTGTAAATACACAAAAATAAGGATTTCCAGAGGCATTCTTTTATTTCAGTATTATGGAGGGCAGAACATTTTTCATATGTTGGCATTTGTGAACTATTTGCTTTAGGATGATAGGCACAAGCTTTTCTCTGAAAGTAGGGGAGTCCGAAGGTTAGGGAATATGAAATTTCTGCAGGGAATTACTGAGATCCTTTTGCCCTACTCTGAACTTTTTTGACTCCTACTCTTGGGGGAAGGAAGGGGAACCCAGCAACTTCTCTGTTATCAACAAATCCTTTATACATTTTCTCTCCTTTGTGATAGCTAGGGCTAACCTAGCCAGATATATATATTGCAAATTATTTCAGCCTTTTTTTTTTTAAAGGAAAAGCAAATACATCATTAATTTGAAAACCATGGCAGCAAATGTATAATGAGAGAGCAAATAGAGAGGTCACACAGGAGTTGAATCCGTTCTTTTGCATTTAAACAATGAATTTGCTCTGTAACTTAAAAAAATTTAAATTTGACAGTCAGCAACCTGTCCTCTGACTATTTGTGTTCCATGACTCTTCTTTAAGATTTGTAAACACTTTTCATCAGAAATACATTCATTTCTATATCCTTCTTTTAAAATGTTTGAACTCTTACTAGGAAATTACAATGTTGTCATTTTGTGTCAGGTTATACCACCTCACACTTCTGCCTTCTTTGATTTGACCTGACATAACATCCTATACTGTACATGCATCATAGCTATGCTAACTCAGTGTGACCAGATCTGAATATCAAAACTTGGGTTGTCAAATACTTTTACTTCACCACTTAACAACCATTTGCAAATATACAAAGGAATTATGTGAGGAGTCTCATTTCAGACATGTTTGGGTGGACATGTTTGGGTGTACATTTGCAATCAGCATTGATGGGGTACAACAGGGAAGGGCTGACATGTCTTCTGTAAGGCAGGCACAGCCTTTGATTGTTTCAGTTTTCTCTGACGGAGAGCAGAGGAAGCTTGAGGCAGACACCTTTCTGAGACTGTTTCCAGGAGCAGTCTTGTGCCACTCGACCGTCCTAATTTCTCAGTGCCTCCTTCATTCAATGCTGGATGTGTCAAGAGCATGATGAAAACTATTGTATCAAAAACTTATAAAATGCACTGCATTTTACTCGTTGGGCTTCTTGTGAAAAATCAGTTATTCCACAAACAGCTGAACTTTAGGTATTTTTCTGTGTGGCTGTCTCCCATGTGGTTGCTCTGGTCTCTGACCTCATGGCTTTTTCCTCAGTGATCACTCTAATCTGGCTGTCTTTCCTCTGCATGTTATCTACTTTTAGGAACGAAGTAGGAAATTAATACCTTTGAGCTTTTTACTTTTTTATCAGATTTTGTTGAAATTAGCCAAGAGGTCTGAAGCAGGGGACAAACTAAGAGGTTGACCTGGAGAGGTGTAATCACATATGCCTTTTTTCTATAAACAGGTTAAAAATCAGCTTTTAAATTTTGTACAAAAACAAAAAGTTTTTGAGGTCATTTTTAATTAAAGTGGTGAGGACACTCCTGTAAATGTTGTTGTGTATAATTGAGGTCCAATGCAGCAAAAATTGGGACAACATCAGAGTTATTACTGATGATTGAAAATTTTAAGCACCTTTGATTCAATCTTTACCATCAGAGAAAAAAAAAATCAAAGAATTTATTTCTTCCATTGTTGAATGTTTCATGAAATGTTTACTGTAAAGCAAGACACAAACACTATTTCCAAAGAGGATGGTGAAATGTAATGTAGCATTGAAAAGACCTGCCAAGCACAGACAGCTGTCACCCTCAAATAGGCAGAAAGATTAATATGTGGTATTGAAATTGTGACTGGTGCTTAATTTCGTTGCTGGTGTATGAGGTTCATTATGAGAGAACAATTTAAAGTTACAATGCAGAAATTTGCATAAGAGACTTGTGTGGACTATTTCCAAAACCATCTTCCAAAGCAGTGGAGATGGGGCTGATGATGAGTAACAAAAGGAGAAAATGCCATTTGACAACACTGGCTGGTCTAGCTTTAAATTCTGGAGAGTTAGACCAGAAAGCAGAAAGAGGGATTCAGATGTGGATTTCATGCACGACAATATGCCAGGGTGTTTTCATCCAAGTTATGGTTTATTCCATTCAAATAAATATAAAACTTTTGTCAAATTGATGGCGATGTGGTTTTCACATTCAGCGTTTTGTCTCTGACTCAGCTCAGTTTTACATTGAGTGAAGTTGTAACCCATTCCATTAAAGATTATGGGGTTTTGTGTCATGGGTGTAGTATTTTCCACACTCATCAGGTGGAGATCAATGCTGGGAGGGCAAAAGTTTCTTATCAGTGCCAAGGTGAGTGTGTATGCTTGGTTGTACATTATCACCAAAGAGGTTCATTGACAATAGAAAGACAAAATCAAAGAATCGTAAAGTCATTTAGGTTGGAAAAGATCTTTACGACCATCGAATCCAATTGCAAACCAATGTAATGTACCTGTGAATACTCTTAACCACTGAATTGAGATCTGCAGTGGGAATATTTTATCTTTGTTCCTGCCTTTGGTGCTTTCAAAGGTAAAATTTACCCTAGCCAAAGGGTACAGACAATTTTTTTTTTTAAGTGTGCAAACCTCAGAGGTGAGTCAGTGAGGAATAGGAAAATGGGGGCTCTCCATCACAGTTGGGAAGGGCTGTGAGAGAGTATGGTGCCTGGGAGCTGGTGGGATGACACTTGGTATTGAAGCAAATCCTGCGGCTCCCACACTCAATCCAGTTTGCAGAGCGGCTGTAGCTGCACTCTCTGCACCATGACCCCCACCTCCTGAATAGCAAATTCAATTTACTGTTACTGTGTTTACGCCTGTGAGCAAGCTGGATTCCCACCTCACTCCATCTGCTCACAGGCACAAGCACAGCTAAAGGGAATTCATTTTTACATTTAAGTGAGTACTGGTGGGAGCTTGAGGTATTCACTTTGCTCTAGTGAAAGTCTGAAAGCTGTTCAAAAACTGGAGAAAAGTAAAAGACAGGGTCTGTCTCATTTGGATTGTTCTTCAGGGAAACAGGAGCTACAAGAAGATTAAAACTGTGATGACAGGGTAGGAGCACACGTTGACTCTTGAGGGCAGTGACGGAACAATAATTATAGCGTATGTCGGTATCCTATAGACAACACAAGACTTGTACCAGTAACTGTAACTTGATAGATCCAGACGAATATGCCAGTACTGTTCATCTTTATGTTCTAATACACTGGAAACAACAGAGAAAAACAGAGATGCTTCCTCTCACATGCATGCAAAAACTCTGGAAAACAGTGAGATATCATTCAAGAAAGGAAGGATTATTATAATTGGGGTGTTTTTTTAGTGTTACAAAGAGGAGAAAACTCCCCTATGAGGACAGGCTGAAAGAATTGGGGTTATTCAGCCTGGAGAAAAGAAGGCTCCGAGGATACTTAATAGCAGCCTTCCAGCACCTGAAGGGGGCCTACAGAAGAGATGGGGAGGCACTCTTTATCAGGGAGTGTAGTGAGAGGAAAAGGGGCCATGGGTATACACTGAAAGAGGGTAGATTTAGACTAGAGATTAGGGAGAAATGTTTTACTGTGAGGGTGGTGAGGCACTGGAACAGGTTGCCCAGGAATGTTGTGGATGCCCCATCCCTGGAGGTGTTCAAGGCCAGGCTGGATGAGGTTTTGAGCAACCTGGTCTAGTGGAGGGTGTCCCTGCCAATGGCAGGGGGTTGGAACTTTATGATCTTTAAGGTCCTTTCCAACACTAGCCATTTTATGATCCTATAATCTTTAAAATACAAGCCAGGCTTAACGTACATAGCAGTGGTTTTCAGGCTTCTGTTGATAATTTCCACTTCTGGTTGTGATCCTCACTTGTACAGCTGAATTTGACCCTTATTTTCAGAACTACTGTAATATGTATGAGAGTGTTTCAGCTTGCAGTTTGTCACGTCTATGCTAAGATTTCAGCAGGTTATGTATTTATTTAATCAAAAGCAGATTCATTGATGTGAAGCTTCTAAGCATGCATACACCTTTCTCTCTGTAAAGCAATACTGCTTTCAATGGGGAACTCTAGAAAGCTGTTCCTGCTGAAGGCAGTGGTCTTGGTTAGCAAAAAGGTAGATTATAAAGTTTGATGGCAAAAGCAGTAAGCGAGAAGTATTGCCCCTGTCAACATTATTTTGAATTTCACCGTTTATTAAATAGAACCGAGATCCCATTCTGTCTCACTAAAAAAATGTCTCTAACTGTACAAAAGAAGAGATAGTGCAAAGGTTTCAAAAGTATAAAAAGTATTACCTTGATTATTTTTTAACACACTTTGATAGATCCCTTTTGTTTGCTGTCTTTCTGCACGTTTTTTTGCATTTTTATCAATGTGGGCCATTGTGACAGAGCTCAGGATTTTTCTTGGGTGTGAAAAAGAATAGTGAAAGTGAGGCACCCAACTTCATATTGCAGGGAAATAATACTTTCCCTGCATTCTTATTGCCAGTTGGCCTGCAACTCTGGCATTAAACAGTTCAACAGTGAATAATGAGAGAGAGCAGGAAGAACTCAGTTTGAATCAAAACACCACAGAGAATATTACAGGATGACAGATTATTTTTAAAAGATCTATTTCCTTTGGTTTCTAAACACATTACTCCATACGCATATGGAACCTATACAGGGACAGCAAGTTATAATACAGCTTTCTCTAAATGAAAAGGATCACGTTCTTTATTATTCTAACACTATGAATAAACAAGAAAGAAATTAAGAGAAAGTGTTGAAGAAAAAAAAGACATATTCTCACTGCAGTGTCAGTGTTTGAAATTGTGTGAAAGAATTTAAGTCTATCCCTGCTTCTGATTCTTCATTTGCTCACAGTGTTCACGTTATCAAACACAGCTAGGACAGCTGAAGCACCTGCAAGATCGGTTAGCATCCAGGGTTTGCTATAGCTATAGTGGAAACTTGATGGTTTGAACTCCTAAGCTCTGTCTTTGGGTCATCTTACAAAAGTTGCTTTGCTTCTACTGATTTTTCCACAGTCTGCTCTCTGTTGTTGATGTTTGTAACTGTGCAGAACATTTGCTCAGAACTTCACTCCTCTCCAGAAGTTGGACACTCCTCTTACTGAGGTCCAGGAAAAAAACTGCCAACTGATCGAGCAACAGCAGGATTTCCTGTGCAGCCTTCATCTACACTTGGTGCAGGGGTAAACAGCAATAAAAAGAAGGCTGATAGCTGTGGTTCCTGCAGCTTTTGTAGAATGTTCCGTGGCTCAGTGGACAGGTGTTCTCACCTATTATTAAAAAAAAATACACCGGTATGGCAAAAAAAAAAAAAAAAAAGCATTTCAAGTACTGTACTCTTTGTGAGGTGCAGTCCGGGTATGTGTTAAAGTTTTAGTTAGGACAGTTCAAGGCCACTGAACTCTGTTTGCAGCAAAGATCTGTGCTGTTGTGCCAACAAGTCAGCAGCACAATGATTTTATCAATCTGAATATAATAGAGGTGCTTAGCTACCTCTTGGATTGGGACTTTGCTTACAGTGGTATTCCAGATATGCTACATATGCTACTTTAGATCTTCATTTGATATAAAGCCATGTATAATCAATTCCTGAAAAGAAGTTCTGAGATGGAGAAAATATAATAAATGTTTGTTGGAGAAAACTGCAGAAAAACTCCAGCCAGCATTAGCCTGGCTGGATTTACTTGTACCAGCTCAGCTCCAGCCATGCAAATTATGCTAACTGCAGTAGAGCCACCAAGGTTTCCCGTACAGCCCTCCTCAGCACAGTGGTTTTGCAAAGGCTTGCTAGATTCAGCATGGTAGGGCATAGGTGTATGGTGACAAGTTCTCCAGGATCTCACTCTGAGCCCAATTAAACCTTACAGAAACCAGGACTTTCAAGGAGTTGGTTAGGGAGATACTGCAATGATGGTGTCAGGGATAGCTTCAGCTGGAATTAGCCTGGGTTCATCCAGATTTACTGTATATACTACTGCACAACAGCATTAGGTCCAGTTCTTTTGCCCAAAAGCTAGCTGATATTGTCTTGGTATGTTCATACTGTGTAGCTTTCCTGAACAAATTACCATCAAATTGCCTGTTTGGGGTGGTTCACGAGCATGCCTGAGTATCACCTGGGACTGTGATGCTCACTGAGGTCAAATTGTTCTAGAGAAAAAGCCTAACAATTTCAGAGTAGATGACAGCTCTTTGGACCAGATTTGCGCCATGGCACTATATAATTTACTAGTACAGGTGTATCCACTAACTTCAGTTTAGAACTGGATCCGAGCTGTCTGCCTTATCATCCATGGAGCCATGTCTAGCTTACCACCAGAAAAGGATGTTTGTGAAACACTAAGTCAGAGCTACTTACGAAGAGTTTGGTGGAAGTAGAATTCATACCTCTAGTTGGACCTGAGCTTAGTTAATGTACTGAGTGATGATACTGCACTGTATTTGCTTGCCCTCCTTATTCTGGAACAAGGAGCTTTCTGTAAAAGCAGCTTTTTGTAAAAGTAGCTTGAATCAACTAAGTTTCATCCTGTCTTGTTTCCTGGACCAGAGAACAGTACAGCTCTCAATGCAGTATAGCTTTACCTATGTGGTATTGTGCTTTAAGCAGAAACACTTTGGGACCTGGGGACGCTTTGCACTTCATGACCTGGAAAATCTGCATTGATAATCTCACTGCAGGCAAACTAGAGAGTGTTACAGTTTCAGTAAACTTACAAAAATACATTGATGCCTGTAAATATTCAGAAATATGGGTTCTCAATGCATTTTGTAAATCTAGGGACCAAGAGTCATTGACATTTACACTTAATTTATTTGTCCTGTGCAGTATTAATAACAGATTTTTATAACTATGAGAAAGACAGACCAGTAATAAAATACATGAAAGTGCATTAGAGATTCCTGAAAGTGTCTCCACGTCTGTTTGGGTATGTAAAAGATTATCTTGGCTGAGTTTGACTGTGAACTAGAGAATAAGAAGAAATTAAGAGTGCCAGCTTTTTTTTTTTTTTTATGTCAGATGAAATATTTAAAAGACTGAGAGGGAAGGAAGTGGAAAAGAAAAGGGGAAATGAGCAAAGTAAATCAGTATGAACAGGCAGATCCCCTGAACATGAGTCCTGGCAGGCTTCTGCTGCATAGCAGGAGCCCAGGCTGAGCTCCCTATGCCCTATGTGAGGATGCAAAACTGGGGCTTGCTGGTGGCACCACATGCTGAACCAACCTTGCTTCACCCACCCACAATCAAGGCTTATCATTTGCTGATAACTTAAGCAAGCACCTTCCCATGGCTCTTCTGGTTACCTAGTTACGCTGGGTGCTGCGAGCAAGGCAGAGTCAAGCCCAGCAACTAGAGCTGGACCAGTGCTATGGGTCTCATCAGGGCCACTTCTTGCTGTCTGGGGACAGGGCGGGTTGGGGGCCACTCTGCTTTGGGGCTGAGAAGAGCTTATCCATGTGGAAGGGAGCTGTGCTGTGCCAGTTGGCTTCGGGACCAGAGAACAAGCCTTGGCCCAGTTGAGCTACTAGCACAGACAGAGCTCTAGATGCTTCTTTTTACTGCTTAATTCCTAATGGGGTCAAGATGACGTAGACAAATGTGTAGCCTTTGAGAGGTTTTTGTACCTCTTCAGCATAAGACACAAACTTATAGAAAATAATGAGCACACTTACAGACATTTCTTTATCATGGTTTCCCCTCAGCACTCACAGGAATTTTGGCCAAAGACAGCATCCTTTCAAGATTCTCTGACTCCTCTTTCCTATAAATGTTTTTCTTTCCATGGAATCATGTTCTTTTTCTTCCTCCCTTTGCTGCAAACTACTTTCCTATGATTTTAGATGGTCCTGTATTTACAAGAGATTATTTTGCTATGAAAAAATACATTGAGCTTCCTGTCTCCCATTTAAAGCTTACTGATACACTCGAGTGTCTCAGAATTATATACACTAGCATTCTTTTGTTCAGCCTTTGGGGATTTTCCACTCTCATCTTTTTCTTTTTCAGCAGAAATTTTGAATTACTGGTTCTCCTAGCCCAGTTCAAGCTGTTCCTATCAAAATGAGGTGTTAGGAAGCTAAGTTTTACCCTGTTCTTCCAGACCTTGGATACAGCAATGACAGTAACTGGCTTCTTCCATGGTGAAGCAACTTCATAATCAAAACCAAAATTCCTGTATTTTTTTACTTCCTGTAAAAGGAAGCGTCTGTCTCTTGTTAGACTTGTTATATTTATGATATCCCCAAATAATCAGTTTATTGTTCAGTGGGTGAAAAATTACGCCTGGTATTAAAGGATGAAAAGATAAGCTTTTTCCAGGGAAAAAGTCTGAACAGCACACTTATAAGACACCTAAGAACAGTTTAGAATATATTCAGAGCTCTCCATAAAGAGCTGATCACTGCAGTCACTGAAGCCTAGAGAGCAGTTCAGATGAGCCAGTACTTTAGGGTGAGTTGAATCCCCCTTTTCTCTCCATAGGCTACATTGACTATATTCCCCTTGTCTACAACTGGTGCTTCTACATCTAGTTCATATAGAAAACCATGTTATGAACAGCTAAGTGTAAGGATGTGGCTTACTTACCTATGCTAAGCAGTTGTCTGGTACCTTTTGAGACAGCAAGGGATATCCTGTTTGGCCTTTCAGGAGCTGTTCCAGAAAGCACGATTCACGCATGTTTTATGTCAAGTCTGTCATCCCCATGTAGATACCTTCAGAGATAGCCTATGGCTATATACGCCTATTTTTAGGCAACCTAAACGTGGACAATCAAACACTTGGGTCTGAAGAGAAATTACACCACTTGTCTGCCTGTCACCAAGTATTTTAATTTCTTTGGACCTAATTCTGTTGAAATTAGAGAACCATAGAATTATTCAGGTTGAAAAAGACCCTTAAGATCATCAAGTCCAACCATAGACCTAACATGACAAAGTCCACTACTAAACTGTGTCCCTAAGCACCACATCTACACATCTTTTAAATACCTCCAGGGATGGTGACTCCACCACTTCCCTGGGAAGCCTGTTCCAGTGCTTAACAACTCTTTCAGCGACAAAGTTTTTCCTAATATACAATCTAGACCTCCCCTGGCACAACTTGAGGCTATTTCCTGTCATCCTTTCACTTGTTACCTGGAGAAAAGACTGACACCCACCTTGCCACAACCTCCTTTCAGGTAGCTGTAGAGAGCAATAAGGTCTCCCCTCAGCCTCCTTTTATCCAGGCTAAACAACCCCATTTCCTTCAGCCGCTGCTCACAAGACTTGAGCTCTAAACCCTTCACCAGCTTTGTTGCCCTTCTTTGGACATACTCCAGCACCTCAGTGTCTTTCTTGTGGTGAGGGGCCCAAAACCAAACACAGTATTTGAGGTCAGGCCTCACCAGTGCTGAGTACAGGAGGACAGCCACTTCCCTAGTCCTGCTGGCCACGCTGTTCCCGATACAAAAGAAGGGAACCAAATTCACATCGATTTCTTCTTCTCCTTGCCCTAGAGTGAATAAATTTTTCCATTTTATTGTTGACATGCCTGGATAACTAACTGATGTTAACTAAATTTTCCGAGATCTTTCCAGGAAAGGGAGAAAAGCAGGACTGGTGCTGCTGTTTAGGAGGAGCCGATGGAGCAAGGCTTTTTGTCTGTTGTTTTCCTGCCCTGCCAGCTCTCTCAGGCAGAACACCATCACATTTAGCTTCTCTCACCTTTTTGATTAAACACGTATAAAGTAAAGATAATGAGTCCGTTCTGCCCTCACATTGACCTGCTTGGCTCTCCAGGGCCAGTAGTATCACATTTTTCCCACTCAAGGGAGGAAAGGACTTGATAAAAGCTATCTGACGCTTGGTTCCTTGAGGATTAACCGTCTGAGAAGCCCCTTAAGTGAGCTGGCATGGAAGTGGGGACCAACATAAATGTAAGAGAGAGCAGAATGTTACTTTTAACTTAGAAGAAATGGAAACAAGGCAGTGTGGCATCAACTTTACCTATTCATTTCTTGTAAGGATATCTGTAACTTCTTCCTTCCACTGAAAATTTCTTTCTAGTTATTTGTGCAGTGAAATAAATGTCTTTAATTTACCATTAAGAAATGTATATAATTCTGTAATTCTGTAGTTAATATGTGAGAAGTTTAGCTCTGGAAAGGTGTCAGAAAATCTAGGGGGCAGGTTGTGCGTGTAGAGGGAACACTCAGACATTCATTGTAATCTCTCAATCCAATCATTCCTGCACTTGTTTTTGCTTTGGTTCAATTTTTGGTCATCAAATTGGAAACTGCCAGGGCAGCAATTAATATTGTGTCTCCAAATCTTTATGTATGATGAAAGGAAATCACTCAACTGTATTGCCAACCCTGGGGAAAAAGAGAAATAAAAACTAGGGAGAATCTAAACTCTCTTAAACTGCTACAGCAAATATGGATCAATTAGTTTGATTGGCATGAATGTGCAATGGGCCCTCCTGGCAAAATGCCGTTCTCAGTCTGGGTCTGAGCTGCAGCTCTGTATTGCAGGGCTGCTCTTGGAAAAGGGGGTTCTTAAACTGCCTGCTGTATCAATGTGGAATTGCTTTCGAAGGATAGAAACCTAACTCCGTAATTGAAAGGGGTTTTCTTTTCATTTATCTCTTTATATCTATCACCACTTCTTTGGCTGGAAAAGTCCCTTTTACAGTCATTGCTGCTTTACTACTGATGCCATTAATGCTTTCTAAACATTTAACATTTCTTTAGCATGGATAGCATTTTACTTGCAGAGCCATGTTTATATATTGTATACCATTGCATCTAGTGGAATTTTTGGAAATTATTATTGTTTCTTTACAGATGCACTCTGTCCACTGAAATATCTGGTTTTGGCCCTCAGCACTGTACTGCAATTTATTTAACTTCAGCTGCCTGGAGTTTCAGTCATTCTACTTACACACCACTGTCATATATTCTCAGCAATGCCCTTGCTTTCACCTACATCGTTTCTACTAAAGTCAGCAGTAGAGCCGATAGAAACAGGTAATTGAAATGTTTTTTTCCCCTGGAAAATGCTACTTTAAATAAATAATATTTTTTCATAAAATCACAATGATACGATCAATATTTATTAAAAATAGAAGTAAGCTATTTTGAAAATAAAAGGGTATCATTTTAACATTTTAAGAATGATATTTAATCTTAGCTACAATTTAAAAATATATTAAAGCAAGCATCAGTAAGCAGTATTTCTAATTCAGCAAAATAAAATATTTAAATCTTATCCTAAGAAAGTGTTGCTATTTTGCCTGAAATTTGGGTTTTTTTCCCTTTTTGCCTGAAGTTTGCTATTTTACTTGAAATAAGTGTAGATATATAAGTTACAAAAATTTTCTAAGACAGAATTTTCATTTTCTGAACTGCACAATAATAATTCTCTGGGTGGTTGGTGTTCCCTTCAATTTCACCTCAATACCAGAACTGTATGGGGTTTTTTTGAACTGTGACATCTCTACATTTGAAAAACACATTATTTCATCAAGTGGTCTCTGCTGAAAGGAGAAGTTTAGCATTCTTATAAAAAGCTTCCTTAGCATTTTGCAGAAAGTCACCTCAGAAATTTAGAATTTTTTTTTCTTAACTTCGCTTTCTTTATCTACTCCTTCCCTCCCTTTTTTGCCATATCTTTCTATCAAAGTTCTCGCACACATATTCATATATCATACCTTTTAAGTAGACTAAAATGGAAACTATTTAAGGGAAGAAAAAAAATAAAGTTTGTTTAAAAATTCATATGTTCACAGGTTTTGCATGTTACTTTTGGTAGAAATTCTTTCAACTTTATCCTCAGATGTAAACCTTATTCCATCCATTTTTTATGACTAGGTTACTCCTTCCTATCTGCTGTTTTGGGAGGTTTTTTTCAGTGCCAGAAGTTAATCTTTTCACTTTTGGTTAAATAAAAGAATATTATTAAACTATTTCTAACAAGGCAATGAAGTCCAGAACTGACTGTTTTCCCCTATCTGATTTCAGACACTGGGGATACCTGGGTGCTGGTTCAAGGTCTAGACTAGTCAGAATAGGGCCATGTATAGGGTGGAAGTAGGGGAACACCTTGAGAATCATCTTCAACCTGGATCCAGATTTTAAAAGAGGTTGAAGAATAGGTGGACCCAAAAGATTTACATCTCTGGGGTTTCAAATCCAGATTCATGTGTTTGCAACTTGAGACATGTATAAAATAGCATAACTACTTTATTTTTGAGTGATCTTTAGTTCTCCTATAGTTCTCAACACCAGTTCTTCTCAATTTATTTATTATTAATAGTTTGGTTTCTTATAAGCATGCAGAAATAGGAAATGCAAAATAAATAATAATAATTATAGTGTGTATTATGTGCCTTGCATTCTGTCATTTTATTTATTTGAATTATATTTTAAAACATTTGTATATGAAATAATTTTATTCAACCTTCAGGTGTCGTGATAATAAATTCTTGTTTCCTATCGGTTTATATAGGGTTTTGGTGGGGTTTTTTGTTTGCTTCTTTGCTTGCTTGCTTGCTTTGTTTTGTTCTGTTGGGTTTGTTTTGTTTTTAATTTCTGAGCAGCATAAATGATATAGGTAGCTTTCTGCTCACAGCACTTGGCAGATTTTCTTCTCCTGGATTTAGACAAGTTGATTTTACTCTTGAAGCTATTTAAGTGCATAAACAATGCACAATTGATGCCCAGTAAAAAAGAATGTGAAGCATGCAGACTTGTCTAGAAGGCATCTCTGGAATAACATACATCCTAAAAGTCAGCTTGCCATCACTGGGGAAATGGTGACATGTCTGAGGCACTGCTGCTGACATTGCATGAGGTTAATGAATGACACTGCCAAAATGCCAGCACTTACCTTGTCACCGCCAAAGAGCTACAATTAAATTGCCCCTTAAAGAACTGACAAGTGACGAAAGGGGTTTCAGTGAAGGTCACAAGTATCTAAGATTTCTATTCCTTTGAGTACTGCTGTAATTTCTGATTTGCCACAAAGAAATCAGAAGACAAATATCTTCTATAACCCAGCAGTCTTCCCACAGAATTATTAAATTACTGGGGCGCAGTTAGTATTAAATCTGTATTATTAAGACATACTGTATGGCACCACAAGTTTACACACTAAAACTGTTCTGTGTCCTAAGTTATATTTCTTTCTTGGCCAGCAGTATCTATAAAAAGGGAAGAAAACCCTCCAAAATGCATTAGAATTTTCTTTTTGAAAAAGCACTGAAAATTTTTCTTCTTCTGTGAGAGAAATGATTTGTATCAGCCATACGAAGGGAGGACAGGTACTGTCTAACAAAGGTCTGACTGTGCACCCACTGACAACAGAGGATGGAATGAATGTACCTCTTGTGTTGATATTAATCTGTGCAAAATATTTCAGTCTTTTTTTTTCTTTCATTAATCAGGCAAAAAATCCTATCAACAGAGGTCACAGAATAGGGTTTCCAGGGTTTAAATGGACACTTTCAAACAAAGTTTGTTTTATAAAGCCCTCATCTTTCTTACTGCTTGACAAAGGTAGATCACATTCCTAGAACAAGTGTCAAACTTTATTTGCATATATCTCAGATAGATGAGAGGAGTATTTGCTCTATATTAATTTTATTATGTGTACGAGTCCTTGCGATACTAGCAATTTATTCTACCCACTTGAGGGAAAGGGAATTCTATTTATGTTTTTAGGCATTAATTGTGAGTATGCTTTGGACTTAAATTTAACAGTATGAACCCAAAACTGAAAGGTAGATAGAAAAAGGAATAAACTTAGTATTAAGCAAACCAGCAAGAGAACTTTTTCTATCTGGGCTTTAAAAATAATGTATGCAGAGGGTCTATGAGACGGAGAAAGGTTGTTTTTTTCACCTCAGATAGTAGAAGTTGCAGACAACAGAGGTGTCCACCTAAAAGCAGTGATGTGGAATGAGGAAACGGAGAAAAGCCACTGTCAGCCTAGTGACAGAAGCAGGCAGAGAGGAAGGCAAAGCTGGTTAAACAGAGAAAAGTTAGTCCACGGTATGCTCTTAAGTGGGGAGAGCAGCTTGGTATCTTCCAGGAGTCCCCAGAGGAACCTTGAACATTGTGACCCTAATTGCTGAGTTTCCTGAGACTGAAGCACTCTGCTTCTGGACTGGAATCCACATTTAGTTGCTTTGGTGCTAATACTCTGAAATACTGGACTTTCTCTTGTCTGGACTTGGGGACCTCCAGTAGTTTTCCAGCTTGGGAGCCTGGTGCAACTGCTACTGAGGGTCCAATATACATTCTGCATTATGGTGGAATCTGCATTATGATTTCTTTCTAGGAAGTGGTTGAATTAGGAGACAAGGATACAATATTCTTTTTTTTTTTTTTCAGAATAGCCTAGTGATAACAGCATTTCTAAGTGAATTAGAAATCCCTCCTCCCCACACTCAAAATTCTATATTTTTTTCAGAGTCTTTAGATGCTAAACAGCTAAGAAGTTTCTCAAACAAAGGGTTCAACTTAAGACAATCCACTTTTGGAGATCTGCCTTCACTATTACTTTGCAAAGCCAAGTTATCACAGAATGTTGGAATAATTTGGATTGGAGGAGATGTCTGGATATCACCTGGTTCCACATCCTGCTCCAAACAGGGCCAGTTTTAGTCAGGTTGCTCAGGACTTTTTCATGTGCTTTTTTAGTATCTTTGAGGACAGAGATTCCACAACCTCTCTCTTGACAACCTGTTCCAGTATTTGACTTAACTGTTGTGAAAGTTTTTTTCCCCAAGATATTTTTAATTTCTTTTGTTGTAACTTGCATCCACTCACCCTTCTTATATCAATGAGGACCTCTGAGAGGAGTTTGGCTCTGTCTTCTCCAAACACAACCCTCTCTTAAGCACCTGTGCAGACATTGGCATCCACACAGTGTTTGTGTTGTACCTCTGTAGGCATCTCCATGTTGGGTAATCCTGCTAAGACACCACATTTTGTCCTTGAAGACTACCAACATTCATTTTGAATTTTGATAATCTCCAGATTCTTTCATAGTGTCAGGTAATTACAGAACAAGTCACTTAATGTCACTGCGAATGCAGAGATATAGGTGGAGGTTACTTGATGAGACACAAAATACTGCATCCCACATGCAGGATAGGAAAGGGTGTACTTTCAAAAACCTGGTGACTTCCGGCTTCCCCTGATGAGTACTAACTGAGCTCATCCAGAACAGAGCTAAATGACACTCTTAAATCTGACTAATGTGAACAAGTAGCAACCGTGACCTCAGCCATGCCCTCTGAGCCACTCCCACAAAGGGTAGGGATGCAGCCATAGTAGCACTGTCAAATATTTTGAGTATAAGACACAGGGATGTAAGAAATGGTCCAGCTAATAAAAATGAATATTCTACGCAGCTATTTATTATACCTAAAGGCAAGCAGCAGTTCTGTCTTTGCTTTCCAGTCAGTCAGTTCATCCCATCTACTGTCAGACTCTCGCGGCCACCCTTGGAGTAAACTAGAACTTTGCTTTAGAGCATAATTTATTTCTTATGTCTCATATGTAGGAAAAGTGATACATATCTCCAAATGTGACTACACTTAATTTCAAAATCTTACTCATTAATTTGCAATAATGAGTTGTAATGAATATTTATAGAAGATTTTATCTATACCTATTAATTTACCACGAAATGCCACTGATATCTCTGCATTTTGAGTTAATAACATAGGGCAAAATTAAACGGAAAGCTGATTAAACTTCTGTTTGCCATGTCAGACTTGAATATTATGTTTAAACTGTAATACTTTCTGTATAAAAGGGAGTTCAGTATGTAGTTTACTGACTACATCATAGAGAACTGAGTGACTCCCTGGATGTAATTTTATTGCTAGTAGGGGTCATCATTTTTCCCCTTGTATTTTAGCCATAAGCTAGAAAATGTCTTTCTACACTTAGTAGAAACTGAATGTCCTCACTTCCAGTGGTTATTGTGAAACTCTCAAGAAATCTTTCATTTGGATTAAAGACCAAAGGAAAAGCTGTGATTATAACTTATATGGTTTTCACCATCGTCCTTGATAAATGGTTTCAATCACAGTCACCAGTCATTATATTTTTAACTGCATGAGACTATTTAGTTTAGTAGTATTCTCCCCTTTTAATTGCAACTTTATATATTATGTCTTTTGTTACGCAGTTTCTATAAAAAGGAGTGGTTGACCTAAGAGTTTCAATTTAATTTTGTTTTACAAAAAAAAAACTTGTAGAAAATTCTGTGATGTGCTGAATTTATCTAACGAATGTGTTCAAAATGTGAAAATGTTAATAGATATATTCAGGAAAAGAAGGGTGATAAGAAAGAACAAACATGTTCATAACATTTCATTCACCTTTTTTTTTTTCAAGATAGATTTCCCTTGGGATTTCTAGTAACTAGAGATGTGGAAATAACTTCGGGTCTTCAAAATTCACTGGCATTTTATATTCTATAACGGTGCTTTTCACATGAGGGAGTAATTCTAGCTAAATCACTGTGATGGGTTGGCCCTTGGCTGGGGGCCAAACCACACACCCGCTCACACAGTCCCTGCCCCCACACAATGATAGGGGAGACAATTAAAGAGGTAAATGGCAAAGAGGACTCGTGGGTTGAGATAAGGACAATTTAATAACTAAACTACAATAATATTAGAAATAATACTATATACAAAGATGCAATGTGATACACAGTGATAATGCCCCTCCCCACCTGATG
>WKFP01014813.1:1433485-1461370 GCA_011057875.1 Pterocles orientalis
CTTTACCTAAAAGCAAATCCCAGGCTAGAAGCCAGACTATCTCTTCCCCCCCAAAAGGCTGAATGTATGTCCTTGAGAACAAATAGCAACATCCTAGCAATAACTATAAACGTTCTTCTCTTATCAATTCTCTCCTGAGCAGGAATGCAAAACATAGCTTCTTTGCTAGCTATTTATGAAGAGAAGGGAAAAGGAAAAAAAAAATTAACTCTGCTCTGCTTAACCCACGACAATCACTTAAGCTCACCACACAAAACACTTTGTACAGTGTAAAGTTATTGAGTTTGAACATATTTACAGAATAATTCTACATCAAAAATTGGTGTTTAACGTAGTTCATTCTTGTATTAAATAAATAACAATAATGGTTAATTACAGTAAATCTAATGTAAGGGGTTTTGTCTGTAAGTACAAAAAACATAAACTGCAAGAGAAATGTCCAAATATAGTGCTGACTTTATCCTGCCTTCATTACACATAAAGACAATCTGTTAACTCAGCCTTAACTAAGTCTCTTTGCTCTCTTTTATAATTCGCTACCTGATTATTTCTTTACTCTATTGAACTTTTATCAGTTATCAGAAGAATTTGGGTTTCAGACAGAATTCAGAGAAGGGAGTCTTCTTGGGAGAGAAAATATCTTCCTTTTAGGGACTTCAGTTACAGAAGCCAGACTGAAAGACGAAGAGGACCTCCTGGAAGTTTTGTGGGGTTTTTGGTTTATTTTTTTCCCATGCAGTTTGCAAAGAGAAAACTAGGCTAGAAATCAGTTTTTCTGCATGGGCAGCTATACTCTCTCAGAATTCTGAAAAAATATACTGCATGTCTCTCAGGAGGTAAGTGAAATGTGAAAGTATATGACAGCCAGACATAAGCACAGCTACTATTGGAGTATAAACAAATTTTCTATCAAAAATACCTATATTCAAGCTTTGGATTCAGCTCAGCTTCTCAAACCCGTAAAAACATTTCTGAACACTGATTTGAAATCTAAATGGCTTCTTATATGGGCTACATTTATGCCTCTTTGCTAACTGCTAAAAGCTTTTATAAAAGTTTTTTTGTTCCATCCCTAGTCATTTGTTTGTCTCCTATGTTACAAGTTTCATTTGTCAGACCAGAAAGCAGAAAAAGTCTAAGGACCAAGATAACCAGTCATGCAACCAAGTGGTAAGCAGTCCACAATTCACACATAACCAGCCTGCATGCTCAACACATTCAGCAAATGCCTGGATACTTAACTCATTTTTGTCAAAATCAAGATTTTATTATCCTTCTTTTTGCTTTCTACATTATCCTGTAATACTGAATACCTTATAATAAAAGCTAACTTTTGCAATCTCTTCCTGCCACACTTTAGTTTTCTTACGCTTGTACAGCTCACGGACATCATTATTCCCTGCTGTTTTCCTGAAAGAAAACCAATTTAAAACCACTCCACCTTGGTTTGGGGGTAAAGATATTCAAGGTCATGTCTCATTATACAGAAAGGTAGCAACGGATGCCCTTACTCATCAGGACCACACCAGTTGTTTCATTAGAGATGCTTGGTTGACACTGTGATGAACTGGAACTACGGCAAGTACCTTGGCTTAGACCCTGATTTATGTCTAACTCTGGTGCCCAAAACAATGCACACTGGCATGCTCGAATAGCAATATTGATTTCAAGTGCAGATAAGAGTAATTTAAAATTAACAGGTGGATTTGGGGATTTTTTTGGTGATCACTTAGTGGTATCTTGCATGTTCTTATGGAAAATAGTTGAGAGACTGGGGAAGCTTAAAGGGAGGAGGAAGACGTGAGCACTAGATGAACACATTGAACAGGCTCTGGCAAAGTGACTGGAAAGAGCAGAAAGCCATGGCTGAAACAGGGATTTGGATTCATGAACAGACATTGTCCATTGAATTTTGCAGTGATTGGAAAAAAAATGGTTCTTACATTTTTGAATGTAAGCAGTACTGCATCAGAGTTACCCCACTCCATCATCAGTTCCTCTTCCTAATGACACTAAACTTAATGCTCAATACAAAATGTCATAATTATATTGTTATGAAACACAGGCTTACTGTGTTTAGTTCTGAATGATACACCTCAAAAAAAGAAAAAAAAGAAAAAAAAAGAAAAAAAACAACAGTGCTGAGATGAAGCAAATGTACTAAAATTAAATAGCTTCTCTGTAAATACTACTTTAACAAATGCTGCTGGTAAGGAAAACCATAATGACAGTGCTGTGAGAAAGTGAGGTGCTTGGACCCAGCCTTCAAAACTGAGTATCTTGAGCAATGCACTTCTCCAGCAATTTCATGCATTTTCTCAGCTAATTTCACATCACCAATATCAAGCTTGTCATATTGATTTTAAAGAGCAGGTAAAAAAAAATGGGAAGGTAGCTTGCCTTTGTTAAACCTGAACACGGTTGCCAGGCAACTTGATGACCTGTCTTGGGATGGATTGTTACAGTGACCTGACTAAATACCCCCCAAATCACCCGAGAATTTGTAAAGAAAATACAGCCAAGTTGAATTATTACAGCAATAATATGTATTACATTTCCAGTTTGCCTCTATAAAGAATAATGTATGCATGGTTTTCTTGTTATAAAAGGCAAAGAATATTCTGTGTACTAATTAAAAATTGATAATTCTATAAAAGAGGAAAAATGGTGTATTTGACATTCAAAACTCTCTTAATTTACATTGCTTCATTTTGGCGTGCTAAAAATGAAATATATAATTAATTTAGTATAACTTTCTTGTTACAAATACAGACTGTTTCTTAGATATACTACTCAGGAGGGCTGATTAGGACAGATGTGTGCAGGTTAAGCAAAGAAGTTTTAAAGAAAATTATTGAAATGCTGATTTATTTGACAAATTTTAATCTTAATTTTGCTGTAACTAGTCCTTTGTATTTTCAATCTGAGATTCTAAACTTAGAATATATATGCACTTGCTATATAAAAAAAACATTGCTAATATTATTTTTTTACTACAGTCAAAACCTGGTTTCCATCATTTTTTAACTTTGCAAAATACTAGCCATACTGATACTGGTTGAAATCAGGTGAATTTTGGTAAAACACCAGCTGAAATGATTCAACTACTGTTTCATAGATTGATTGTATCAACAGTGTGTGATTTTTTGTTTGCAATGGCAAGTGCAAGCAAAAGGAAGACACTTAGCCTTATTTCTAACAATGTCTTGTTCCGAAGCACTTAATGTTTTCATAGTTTTCACTTAATTGAGTCATAAGAAGGCAACTCTGAAGCTGTATTACAGACTGAAAGGTACTGTGCTCTCTATAGAAACGAAGCATCCAAAAGAGAGATGTTTCTTACTGAGAGATACACAAAACAGTTGGAGAGTTTGTGAATGATTTGAAGCTGAAGAGTGTACTTCGCAATTCCATTAATTTATAGAGGTCTTGATAAGATTGTGGTTGGGATGTGAAATTAAACACTTTGACGAAAGCACATTGGAGGATGCAAAATTTACCAGTCCTAAACTCAGTTAGAAATTGCCATGTAAGAGCATTCCAGAATGAAACTTTCTGTGAGTAGCTTTGCCATTGTGGGCTTCTACAGTGAGAATTTAATGAAAAAAGATATGCTACAGACAGATATATGGAGCTCAGAGTGATAATTCATTAAATGACACAAACTCAGTATGTGGAACTGCACCTTCTGAGGCAAAAAATAAACTTGGAAATTAGGTGAAGGTACCGTAATGGATTGTATCACTTTACAGTCATGCATATCTTAGATACTGTCAGGCATTGGAAAACTGTGCTTGAACACAGCAGGTGACTCTTCACTAAGAAAGACCAGTGGACAGTGTTCTACAAACTTATGGTTGAGACATTAGTCTCAGCAGTAACAAAATTTCTATGAATGGACAATAACAGAAGTAGGAGTGTATGCAAACTTGGTGTCTCTAGCCGCTACTGGAAGAGGTCAGATTTAGATAGATATTAGGAAGAAATTCTTTACAATGAGGGTGGTGAGGCACTGGAACAGGTTGCCCAGGGAAGTTGTAGACGCCCCATCCCTGGAGGTGTTCAAGGCCAGGCTGGATGAGGCTTTGAGCAACCTGGTCTAGTGGAGCGTGTCCCTGCCCATGGCAGAGGGGTTGGAACTTGATGATCTTTTCCAACCCTAGCCATTCTACGATTCTATGGTATATTTCTACTGAAAATATATTTTAGTCATATATTGAAATAGCTGTATACTTCAGGTCACATGTAAGAAAGTGAAGAAAACTGAAGAAAACAATATTTTTCACTTTCCACATAGCTTGGTTTCCTTCCTCAGGTGCAGTGGGGATTAGCCACTCGGCTGTACGCTGAGCAGAGAGATGTGAAGTGCCTCATGATACTGAGAAACTCACATCTAGCTGGTGTGTCCTTCCAGTGCTCGGCACTGAAGTAATTGCCAGATGCT
Source organism: Pterocles orientalis (assembly GCA_011057875.1). Lineage (NCBI taxonomy): Eukaryota > Metazoa > Chordata > Aves > Pterocliformes > Pteroclidae > Pterocles > Pterocles orientalis. Next base: position 1,437,930 of record WKFP01014813.1, read on the forward strand.
GGAAGAGGAAGCTATTTTCCCAAGGTCAGAGTCTTAGGACCCTTTTTTTTTTTTTTCTCAGTACTGTTGGCTGTAATTCATGTGTTCAATCTTATCTGCTTTATCTGCTGTACTTCAGTGGCATGAGATTTTTGGACTTTTGTCCTTCAATACCTAAGTTTGTAAACATGGTAAATGCTGTTTGTCTGTTGTGGCGTGGGAGGGCAGGAAATAAAAGTTTATCATACAGCGATCTATATAATAACAATCTTAACTACGTGGTTCAGATGCTTTTTTGTTGGTTCTATGCTTTTGGTCCTATGGCACTGCATATGTGTGACCAGGTGGGAACGAGTTGAGATGGGGTTATTATCAAGGTGGGTGTCATTCATTAAGAAATTTTAAAAATCTGTTTATCTCACAGACAGTTTCATAGACTAGTTATTCCTCACCCTATTAAAAGCTTGAAAGGCTTTTAGTAGTGCCTGGATCGGGATATTTTCCTTTTCCAGTTTTGTCTGGGTTAAGGAATAGAAATCATAAAGGTCAGTCAAATAATTTCAGGTTCTCTCTGGAAAGTGTGTCTTTTCATTATTCCTGTGGAGTGTTCAATAACAATTTGGCATTTGCTTAAAAAGACAACATCATTCCTGTTCACAGGTCTTTTTTTCAGAAATTAACAGTCTACAAAAGATAATGAGCTCAGTGAATCTTATTAACACAAGTTACAGCTGACTGACAAGTAAGTACATGGCTGTCATGTAATCTAATCATGGTGTTATAATTCAATTAACTATTGATTTTAGTTACCAATACTATATTCTAGCTGTTGCAGAAAAGCATTCAATATCTGTAAAGCTTTATGATTAATACAAATTGTATCATTTCCAGACTTTATTGAACTCAGACATCACAGAAATGTCTGTATCTTATGTTTAATAAAAACACTGCTCATTTTCATATATTACTAGCTACACTGAAGTTTCTTCTAGTTGATCAAACCAATTATACTTGGAAATAAAGGGACGACTATTTGCTGTTTATTTAACACCTATGTAGAGCTGATGCTTTACAATTTGGCACTTGTACAGTCAGTTGTACCTATACAAAATGAATATAAAACAGGCATGAGCCTTATTTTCCAGACTGTTGATTTATCTACCCCTTTGGACTCGTGTAGATGACTGCACAAATGGCAAAGTGTGTTGCTCTCAGGCATGAAGAGAGAGTCATGAGTCCAATTACAAATGCTAGGCTGAGTTGCCAGATGCACTACTACTTCATTGAGTCTCAGCCACTCTAACACTTCTTTTACACCAGGGACTTGGGAAGGGGAAAGTAAGAAAGAATTTCTCCTATTTTCTTGGCTATGCCTTTAATATCTTGTTGATTGTAACAGTCAAACAATCAGGCTGGTGGAGCCATTGGTGCTTTGCTACCCCCAGTCCCGCCATATCTGTTTTAACAGGGGGAAGCACAGAAAGCTAGAATTAACTGTGTCTTGATTTTTTCCAGCAATGGAGATAGACAATATAATATATTGGACTCAATCTGAGGATAGAACTAAAGAAACATCTAGGCCACTACATATTATCTACACCCTGTTACAACATTTTAAAAGGAAACAGCAGCTGTTACTTACTTTGTTATTATCCTTGATCTCATGTTAGCAAAAATCTATTTTCAAAAATATCTGCTACAATGATCACTTTAAGGCCCTCACAATCAGCATTTCTCTACTGAGTTTCCCAGTTAAGATTAGGCAGGAGCGATGAGTTGAGAAATGTAGCCACAAGAATTCATAAATCTTTTGATTATTTTCACTTGATTATATTAACATGTTCTATTTAAAGCAGAAAAGCCTGGTGTGCAGGTAGGTCTTCAAGAACCATGTCATTGTGGACTTGCATGCCAAAATCCAATCTTGGATTTAGGTACTTAATTCCTACCTTTTCATGTGGTCCACCAGTTAGTTCTGCATCAGTGGCTACAGTCCCCAGAACTCTCTTACAGCAGTCTTCCAGAGTACTGATGTTTGAATCTTGTTTGAACTGTGATAGGGGTCAAACTCTTTAGATCCAGTTCTTATGTTGTAAAGTGATACTTTCCTAAGAGCTACTGAAGCCTTTCTTGACTTGCTGGGATTTCAGCTCATGCTGCACAAAAATTAACTGTGTATATATTTTGATTTAGTATGTATTTTTTTAGTAGTATGAATGTCCACCATACACTGTTCCCTGAAACTGGTTGCACCAGAAGCTTCAAAATCTCTGTCTCTTACCTGACAGATCTATCAATCAACTTAAATGTCTGTGGCTTGCTAGTTCGCCTGTATACCAGTTATACTAACAGCCTGAAAGGACCAACAAATAATATAATTAATTCAAGGAAAGAGCCTTTTATGACTTTCATGCATAATTTATGTGTATGGAATAGTATATTAAAATGACTTAGCAAAAAGAAAAGCCGTTGCAGAGAATTACTTTTTAATGTAATTGTTTTCTCCATTTCTTGTTCCAATATGGCCCAATCTCAGCAATTTGTTTTGTCACTGGCACTGCCAGAAGACACAGACGGCAAGTTAAATATAATAAGCAGTCTGCCTACTTTTGAGAAAGTAATACATTATCTCACTTTCACAAATGGGTGCCTACCACCAGCCCTTGTACATGACCCTTTTGATATGTGTGGCATCTTGGCTGAAGAATATTCATGAAGAATGGCTTCTCATATGTAGTCTTAAGAGATAAGCAGTTCTTTAGTATGATTCAATTTTGCTCTTTTATGAATTATTTTCTAAGGGATATATCCCCATAACAGATGAAGGTTGTAGAAGCAGCAAAGCCTTCTACAGTTTTGGATTTGCTGCTGTGACTGACACTGAAGAATTGGTGGCAAAGACATCTGTTATGTCCCATAAAAAAGACACAGGCTACCTGCTAGCCGTGTTCGCAGATTGCTAGCCCATGCAGTCATTTTAGTGCAAATTTGTCCCCTAAGTTCCCTGAGTTCCCTAAATATATAAAAGCAACTAGGACATGTCTGTAGCTTGTACAGTTTTGCTGAAGTTGCTCGCAGCGCTTTTCATTAATATTGTCTGAGATGGGCTGTGATTCTTCAATGGAAGAAGAGTGAGTAGAAGACACATTTTGCTATTCACAGGCTGACTTGTTCTCTTTATGTACATATATTCAGATTTTGGACTAACCATGGAATATAAAAATCTTCATTCAATCTTTTTGTTCATTTTAGTCAACATAAGCCTCCAACAGGAACATGTAAAATAATAGGGCAGGGTGCAAATGAATATAAAATGTTTCTTTTAGCATAGTGGGGTGCAGAAGCATCACACCACCTACTGTGATGCCCCTGCAACGTTGTTAGCTTGCAGTCACAGCACTCAAAAACAACATTAATACACAAAGTTAAACCTTGTTGAAAGCAAACTCTTTTTAAAGATTTAATAGCAACACAGAATCATTATAATTACGATCTAGGGAAAAGCTCTTAATACACTTTCCTTTTTGTGTCTACCTCAGTTGACTAACAAATGAAAAATCATACTTTTGGATGCTGAGCCTCAAGATGGTCAGGCACTGCAACAGCCCTCACCCAATCACCCCATTGTCTATCATTTCAGGTAATTGTCTAGGCTCCCAGTACAACCTGGCTGCTTCTGAAGGGGACCTTCACGACCCAGTTGACTGAAAAGGCACCTGAGTCAATCTGGAATGGAGAAGAAAAGGAGCAGGGTTTATATTGGCAGGCAAGTATGGCCGAGTGCATATGGCCGAGCCTGCAATATGAGCAGAGAGCTCTGTGGTGTGCATTCAACCCTATTAACTCAACCTGCTTGCAGCTCAGCTCCACACTGGGCTCCACCTGTGCACATGCTTGGATTTCGCTACAGAGGAAAAGCAGATGTTGACCGTTTGCAGGTTGTGTGCACTCTAGTATGTCTCTTTGCAGGAACAGTCAGGGCCAGGACTGCATTGTCCAGCATGCAACAGACTTTCGTACACAGGTGGAGCACAGGTCTTTGGAGCAGGACTGTGGGAGACACCTGAGCCATTCCTGCTCTCTTGCGTAGATTGACCTGTAGTTTACCAGGATGATATTTAGTATCCTTAACTAAGAATACAGAATGGAGGCACCACAACTGAAAAAAAAATATACAAACTAGCAAAAAAGGGGAGGGAGTGATCTGAGTTTTGTCTCTATCGCAGAAGAAACCACCAAAATTACATGTCTTTGTGGGCAGGTTTACTTGCAAGAGAATCACCTCAAACCTCTTGTCAGGGAAGGCAAAATTCTGTGACACCATCAATAAAGCTAAAATGGCTAAATCTGGTGTTTCAGTGGAGCTCTCCAGGGAAGAGCATCCCTTTTACGTCATGGCCCTGCAAAGCTTGTCCCTCAGCAACATGGAGCAGTGACAGAGGCATGCAAGGGATGTGGCCACACGTTAAGATGCCAGTTGGTGGGAATGGACCCCCTGAAAGCGAATTCTGCCCTGAGGAGATATTGCTGCCCCCCACATCTCTCTCCCTGGGCAGCTGTCCATCTGTAGGTAAAGGTTTTGGCTACAAAGACACACAGCTTCATCTGAAACACTGTTGAAGTACCATGTTATCTTGTTAGTTATCAGGTTCTGCTACCTGTGAAAGAAAGAGGTTAAGATTTGAATGATGATATTAAAATAATTAGAGCTAAACAACTTCTTGCTCAAATATTCCATGTTGTGGACACACTATTCCAGAGAGCCTAAGGAATGCAAGTGAGCAGCCCCAGGCAATACTGCAAGGGGCACACGTGTTATTGCACAGATTTAAAAAACGAAGCTGACAGCAGACTTGCCTAAATTGGGTGGGTTGGTGCTTGCCCAGAGCTGTCACTAATTCGATGCAGATTGTCTGTGTAATATGAGTGCTTATTTTCAAAAGAAACAGGGTGGAAAAAGTGTGTGCAATTCTCAGGGGAGTCTGATTGCAAAAGGCATGGTGGGAGCTGATTAGCCTGTTTGCCCTGCCAGTTTTCACACACAGACAGATAGGCAGACTCATGCATTTCCCCAAGCAGATTCTGGAGAAGGCTGATGAAGAAAATGAAATCCAGTTTAATTTCCATTTTTCACTCAGCCCATTGTTGTAATCAGGGAAAATGCTTCAGCTGAAGATCTCTTGTCATAAGTGGGAAGAAAGGGCTAATCTCTGTCTTTGTGGCAGATCAGGAGCTCCTGAACTTATTCCCTCACCTTTGCCCACTGGGGCTGAGATTTATGAGTCAATTGGTCATAGTACAAAACCCACTTGTTTTTTCTTTCAAAATTCTGATGCTGAGCCACAGGGGGACTATTTTTTTTCCACTGCATTTTAAGTTACCTGCAAAATTTATGTCACTTACACAGTCCTTTTTCTCTTTCAGTAATTGCAGAGTATTTAATTTAATGACAGGAATAGAAGTCTCCCTTTCTAAAGGTACCCTGTGCTCCAGTGCTCCGAAGACACAGCCTGTCTCCTGCCCCAGACAGTTCTACGGTCTCTTTTCCAGTGTCAGAGGTTTCCATAAGTGTAATTGTATTATTGCCTTTCTTTAACTGAAAGAGGAATTTTTTTCCTAATTCTAAATCTCTGTTCCTTTTTCTTGTCAATAGGAGCAGCATAGAGCAGCTCAAATGCAAGACAATAGGAGTTTTGAATTTGGTTCAGCCTGTCCCATGGCCCCAGGGATGAGAAGATGGTGCAGGGAGAACTGCATTAGCTCTGAGGGATTCCCACCATTAGGACTGATTTTCCTGAGGATACTTAGGACAGTTTTAAGAATACAATATTTTGGGTCCTTAAGATAGGTGAACATCTATGCTTATTTTAAATCTTTTTTATAATTGTTAAATAGCTGTAGAGGAATTCCACAAGTGGGGCACATCTCACCAGATTTCAGCCACCCAAACTTTGTGTCAGGTCTAAGCTATTTTGACAGGTTTCTGCTCTAAATTACGAAGAGAGATAGGTACCTTCAGACACCAATTTGTTCCTTCTCTTATGAAGCCTCTTCCATTCTCTTGCTGCATCCACTGGGCCTTAAGAAGGCAAACTTTGCTTTAAACAATAAATAAATGAAGAAATTGGAATGGTAGAGGAAGGCATCAGTAGGAAAATACAGAGCACCAAAGAATCAGACCTGCTAGCTAGTAGATCTTCAGGCATTTCATAAAAGCAAAAGAGAATCACATGGTAGAGCAAACACAAAACAAGTAGGCAAAAAGAACACCTGATTCTGATTACACTAGACTGTTCTGGCACAATAAAAAGGCTTGATAGAGGGTGTAAATATAGTTTACTCCCACAGGAAGAATCTGTTATCCCTATTGCTTCAGATTTTTTTCAACTTGAATGGAAGTGCAGTAAAACTGAAAATTGAGAAAGATGTGTCTTTTTAAACACAGATTATTTTATGTGTCTGCCACATGTTAAAAACAATGAATTTATTTTTTTTCCAAACAAACTAGTCCTAGGCAATTTTGGTGCCTTAAGCTCACAACTTAGGACAAATTGGCTGCTACAAATTGCTTGTTGTCTGTCTAACGCATAAACACATTTTCAGAATGATATTTACTTAAGCATGAAAAGTAGCCTTCCTAGAAATAACATCATTATAAAAATAGTGCCTTGCCCAACTTTTTGCTCTAAAATAACAATGCAATAACATTTCTAAATTATTTATCTGGATGTTAATATTTGGAAGATATATCATTTTTGACCAAAGAGGTTTAGGGAAAGATCTGTAGCACAGGGACACCCCCGTAGCATAGGGGGTACCCTGTAGGTACTCCAAAATTTTAATTTGTAGAGTCCTGTTTGCACAAAAATCCTGTTGTAGTCGTCTGGGATCCTAGAGATTGGATTATGGGCTTATTTATGTGCCTCTAAAAGTGACGTGAAACACCTTTCTGAGCAGGGAGATGCCTAGCTTTACTATAGCCAACATGCAGCCACCCACAGCACATAATGGGTAGGAACAACTGAGGCTATGAGAGGATGATCATCTCTTAGCACCAGACTGTGGCTGCAGGGAAGATTATATTTCATTCTGGGTCATTTTGCTGATCTCTGCACTTGTGTCAGGTGAAAGCAGGATAGGATATGAGTGGTAGTTCTACCCAAGCCCTCCTAGAACAGGTGTTTCCATGTTCTGGTGATGGGACACCACTTAATACACTGCACCAAATGAAGTACCATCTAAAAGTATTAGCCTATAATAAAGTAACCCATAAAGCAGTACTTTTAAAAGGTTATTTTGCAAGCCATTTGATGGAAGTAAGGGAGAAATGTATCATTCTTAAGGCTCACTTTGCAGTTATTAGGCCACAGAAGAAGAAAGGAACAAAAAAATTCCAGAGAGGAATGTTTGTATGCATGCTGAGATATCACTGTAACTGTATTTACAGCTTAGTGTACTCATACAGGCTTGAGAGAATTGTGTTTTCTGATTTTTGATCCCAGAGGTATTTTGGACTTTAATATTAAAAAAATGAGGAAAAATACATACAAATAGCATGTGTGCATATATATACACACAGTTCACAAAAAATGTACATAATTTTGGGAGTGGTAACTGGATTTCATTACCATCTTTTCATTTCCACTTAAGTTCCCTGAGTGTTTTGCTGTTATGTCAGGCTCTTAGAAGTCGTTTTTTTTCTACGTGAGTCCCTCCAAAGGTGTAGGGGAAGGAACATGTAGCTTCTGATTCGCAGCTAGCTGGCTTAAGGATGTGTCAAATGCATTCTGATCATCCCTTCCAACATAAAGCAAATTCCAAGTATCCACAAATGTGTACCTCTAGGTATTCAGAGCAATTCAAAGTAAAAGAGAAAAGCAGCATTGGTTTTGGCATTCAGACTTCTCAGATTTTAAATGGCTGTATCTCACTTTAGAATTTTCATACATCTTCTTTCTACCTTAGATATTGTTGTGGTTTTGTGTGGTGGGTTTGTCTGGTAGCAGGGAGGGGCCACAGTAATGGCTACTGTAAGTAGCTGCTAAAGGTTTCCCTGGGCTCCAGCTCTGCTGACAGCAAGGGAGGGGCTGCAGTGGTGACTCCTGTAAGTGATGGCTAAGAGTTCACCCCCGGGCTCCAAGGTTTTGGTAGCTGAGGGGTGGGGAAAGGAGTACCACCGATCTAGCCCCAGTGAGAAACTGCTGGAAGTTTCCCCAGCTTCAGGCTGGACCCATCCCAGGCCAGGGCTGAGCCAGTCGATGCCTCTGCGAATAACATATTGAAGAGGGGGCATGGAACATGGAGGTTGGTGTGGCCCCAGGCAGGGCCCAGCCACACAGCTGCCTGCCTAGTGTCTCCTGTAGCCGACCTGCCATGGTCCAAGCCTCCACCACGGCTCGCCTGAGAGTCAGTTTCCTCAGGAGCCAATGAAAACCTGTGGCGGAGAGAGAAGTGGTATCTGAGAGACAGCTATGTAGACATGCCAGTCAGTGGAGAGAAGCAAGAGGAAGGAGGCACCCCAGAATTCCCCCTGCAGCATGGTGAAGACTCATGGTGATGCACAGTTTGTCCCTTGGTGCAGCCCGTGAGAAGATGCAGCTGTGGAGGACCCCACGTGGGAATTATGGAGATGCCCACACTAGAGCTGAGCAGTCATCGGGGGACTGTGGCCCCGTGTGGAAAAGGACTCATGCTGGAGCAGTTTGAGAAGGACTCTCATGTGAGAAGGGACACTATGTTGTAGCTGGGAAAGACTGTGAGGAGCCCTCCCCTGAGGAGGAAGGAGCGGCGGACTGACTGCATCCCCCCATTCCCTGCCCCCTGCACTGCTGGAGGGGAGAAGGTACAGAACAAAGCCTTGGGAAGAAAGGGAGGGGTGGGGATGAAGTGCCTTTCTAAGATGTTTCTGGTTGTAAATAGTTAATAAATTCAATTTGTTTGTTTGTTTGTTTTTCCCAAGTAGTGTCAGTTTCTTGCCCATGACCCTAAGTGGTGAGTGAAACCCTCCCTGTCCCTGCCTCAGCCCACCAGGTGTTTAACAAAAGACTGACTGGTGGCCTTCTAAAACTACCACAGGTATTGAGTTCTTCTCTGATTTAAATCTTTAATACTTTTGTCCCTGATACACTCCAGAATCTTTGCTGAAGGTCTGAGACATGGCAACGAAATTATTTTAAGATGTTATATAACTATGTTGCACAGCTAACTGTACTAAGCAGTTTCACTAAATAGCATGTGCAGCTTGCTATGAGTCAGATTCAGATGCCCTTTCTCGTGTGGAATATTTCCATGCTGCACATCTAATTAGAAATGCCCAGACTAGCAGTTCAGTTTTGTTCAGTATTCTTATTTTGGAAAGGTACAGAAGGTGCTGACACAAGATGTTCAAATACTTTCCCATAGGCAGAGGATAGCAGTTGTCTCAGTATCCCTGGTGTGACATGCATTTATAATTCCCTTACATCATTCCTCCCAAGGGTTCCATACAGCTCTGCTGACAGGTAACGAGGTTCTTTGAATACAGTCTTTTGCATTTCAGTATTATCACTGGTTTCTAATAAGTGAGTGTGGGATAACAGGTACAGGGAATTTTGGACTACGTTGCAAAACATCCAGAAAATAATCTGGTCGGAAACCTGTCTGCCACTGCAGATGCCTTTAATTTTTCTGATCACCTGGAGTTTCAGATGCTAGTGCAACTGACATTTTTTCAGTTAGGGACAGAAATGCTAACCAGTCTTGTGACCTTGCTTTGTTACTGTAATGCCATCATTTTTTTCAGAACTGCTTTCTCTTGACTATGCTTTTGAAACAAAGAAGAAGGGATCATAATTGTGATCTTTCGGAAGCCTGTAACTTTAAGAAGACAACCAAAGCAGGACCAATAAATGTGAAAGAGTTCACTCACACTTTGTACCCAAATGTGTAATCACAAAAGATTCAGGACCTCAGTGAATACAGTCTGAACCACCCACACCACTGGTTTCACTATGGTCCACACAGCCAGCATAGCTACCTGCTGATTTGCTCTCCAGCTTTCTGGTTCTAACAGTTTTGGTGGGACTGCTGAGGCCATGCCCAATTCAGCCAATTTTCTTACACAGCTGAAATGGTACAAAACAGATGAGACAAAAAGGGGAGAAAACTAGAGCTAACCTTTCCAGCCCAGTTGCTCAGTCATTTGCTCATATTCTTGTCAAGGTGGGTGAAGGAAAACTGCAGTGTCATTTAATTTGGCCAGTGCTTAGATATCATAAAGTAGAACTGCTGGTTCCAAAGTCAGGGCAGCCGCAGAGCAAGATGTGGCTGATGAACCGTATGGCACTGTGGTAGATTTGGTTCTTGCACCCCGTCACACAGAGCTCTGGGCTCCCACTGAGGTCTGCACTCAAAGGGAGAGGGGAGCTTGAAACTGCTGTCTCACAGCCAAACAAGGTACACTTAGTGGAAAGCAATGAGGTATATCACGCCTCTGTGTGAGACAGAGGCTTTCGCGAAGCTCCTGTGAGTATTAGCAATGCAGTCCTCTCCCAAATAAATATTAGAGTGGGTTAGCTGTTTTTCTTTCAAAAATCCTTGTCATACCATGTTTTTATTTCGTATTCTTCCTCTTTGAGTGCTGAAACCAGTTTGTCCTTGAAGGCAAACGCAATCCATAAACTAGTGAAGGCTGTGGTAGAAGCATTACAGAAATGTTCTTTCCCATCTACAGATGCAGTGAGTGTAATAAAATCTAATGTGTATCTACACTTTCTATTTATAAGATGCTACAATGTTATCAAGCCCATTTCAGAAAGCTTGATAAGGTCTGAAAAAGGTTTAGCTAACTGGCAGGCATGTATCTGTAGCTATCTAGAACTGTAAGTTTCAGTCCTAGAAATCCCATATCTTGAAAGCTTATAAGGAATAATAATTAACAATATTTTACTAGAAAACAGGAGAAAGTAAGGACAAATGTATTATTTTCCACGAGCAACCTAGATACTACTGTTCTCCTGGACACAGCAGTCCAAATTAATACTGAACTCTGTTACTGAAGAGATTTGTGTCTTTTAAGTGTCTAAAGAAGTTTATGTGTAGTTTAATAGGATCAGTATTAGCAGCATTAGCACTGATACTTAAATAGGAGCTCTGATCCAACCTTAAGCTCTGTGAGTCCCAAAGACAGTACTTATTACACCAACATAAGTATCATCTTCAATGCCATTAAAATTAAATACGAGTACACATCACTTTCGGTGTCAGGAGATATACTGTATAGATCAATAATAATTCTAGCTAAAGATCTCTCTGGAAGCTCATAAAGCCTGAATACCGTAGCATGAGCTACACAGAAATTAGAGCTGTTTGAATAGTACTTATCAATGTAGAACGCTGTTATTTTTATCTTTCACTTTCACAGACCATTCCTGAAATCTAGAAATTCATTAAAGTGAAGTGTATCTTGACATTGTACACAAATGAGGATATTTGAAAAGTGTTTAACAGTTATCTGTGATCTGAATTTCAAAACTGGGTACCTCAGAAGTCTACGTGTCATGTGAATATCTTTAAATAAGTTTTGAAATTTTGCAGTTCTACGAATAGTGAAATATTCAGACATGGTATAGCTGAACTGAAATGCTAACGTGACAAAAGAGCAAGATTCACTGGCAGGTCCTGACTGTTTTGTACCCCTTCAGTGATGCAAGGAACTAGTGAATCTGTGCTGTCTGTTGTGCTGTGGCTGGTCAATAAATGCTTTAGGGCTTTAGGCTAGCACAAGGTAAATGAAGAGTATTGGTGAATCTGGCTCAAATATTCACAATTATTCTTTCTTGTCATCCAGCTTGGAAGAAAGTATATTAACTGTATCCAGAATATGATAAAACTACCAGAGTTTCCAGCACTGAAACTATAATTCTTTTAATAAGATGTCTGGCAATAGTTCCTACCTAAGTGTGGTACCCAAAGTAGCGCTTAGGCTCATTAAGGGTCTAATGCTCTGGGAGAATGAGCTACTGCACATCAGCTGGTCTACAGTAACCCATCTGCTCTCAGGATTACTGTAAACACTTCTGTGAGTCTGAGCCCTGGAGTGTTTTGTACAAGACCTTGCCATGGTTCAGGACTTTCCAGGCCTTGTTCCTACAAGCCTTACAATGTGGCCTCCAGCATAGGCCCAGCCTCAGCAGAGGCACTCCACTGGGCAGGAAGATCTGTGGATGAGCCCTCTATCCTGCCCTTCTTCCTTCCTCATGCACAACATTCCTAAACGTACTTGGAGATGCAATAGATGGAGCTACCCATGCCACAATTTCCAGCTTTGTTTCCCTGATTTTGTGTTCTTTTATATCCTAACTCTTCTGTTATCCACTAATATTTACATGTCAGATTAATTCCTAAAGTGGTTGTGTTTGCACAAGATCATACGTTCTGCCAGAACTCAGATTTTGCAGGTGGTAGTCCTGAGAAAGCAACATCCTGGCCAAGTGAAATGAGCTTGGTCATGTGTATTCCTTCAGAGTATCTGATAGCAAGTCTCATTAGGCTATAGGAATGAAGGAAGGTTAAACCTATGGGCTAAGAAAGGGCCTGAAAGATCTGTAAATACTGGTGAGGATCTTGGTGCACTCGAGGATGATGTCACTGGAGCATGAAGGTGTGACACAAGGGATTTGAAGCAGAGGAGCACCACACTTGACAAAGATATAAGTCTCTGGGGTGGCAGTTGTTTTAGAGTGAACACATCAGATGGAGTATAGAAGGTCTGGCATGGGAAAGGTTTTGGAAGAGATTGATTAAGGAGAACTTAGAAACAAAAAGGAGAAAATTTGAGTGTAGCGATTTTATAGAGCCAAAGACAGATACTGGGGAAACTGGGGGAGGATCAGAGAGATCACAGATCTGTCTAAGAAACTTGATTTTTCAGGCAACCTATGGTCAGAAGGGGCAGGAAACAGAAAGGTCCTGCATTACAAGGAGCTCACCATCACCATGTGGTGAGCAACCTATTGATTTAAAGGTGAAGACATACTCACTGAAAGGTTTTACTCTCTCCTCTGTTTCCAGTTAAGTGACTTGATACACTCCCACCACATCTTTAGTTTGCAGTTGAATCTAGTAAAGTGAAAAACACAATGCAAATGTCTTTGATATTGGTTCCAAGACAGTGTTTAGATGAAGGACCCCTAATGTGGTTGAGACAGATTTGTCCCTGCTCAGTGAGTAACTGAAAGGAATTGTTTGAAAATTCAACAGTAATGCAGAACAGCTCTATCCCACAAGTACTCCTTTGTACCAGCTGCACACATTTGTTCTATCATAGGCATAGTTTTTCATGTATCTTTTGTTTGTCTTTTAGCTATTAGTACCCAGTACTTTTACTAGTGGTAAGACAGGAAGAACACATCAAAGGACCTGGGTGGACTGGAAAGTGATAGATGGAAGGGACTTCTTTCCTGTGTCTTACCCATTTCTCTGTGCTGTAATAGCACTTGCTTGGCCTTTTAGCACAGCCAGGACATGCCAGCACTAACACAGTGTCAGGAGGTCTCTGTAAATGGTTTCTGCAGAAAAACAGATCACCTCCACCACCACCCCAAACTCTGAGGGGATTCAGAGCATGGGAAAAATTACCTATCTTATCCTGCATGCTGTGAGAAAACCCCCTTGCCTACAGGGAAGTTTTTGGCTTCTCAAGGTGGGGGTCCACTAGGTTCTCAAACTACCTGGGTGGGCCCCCTGTTTTCATAGGTAACCTGTCATGTTAGAGGTGGTGACTGGGGAATTTATCTTTTACACATGCAAAGATTAAAAATGTCTGCAAGGTCAGAATATAAATAAACAACGTCTATTTATCTCTTTTCCATCAACCCATTCATTCACCTTTATTGTATATTAATGAGGTATCAACAGACGTATTAACAAAGAGAAAAACCACACTGAAGTTTCCTATGGCAGTGGCATTCTTGTAGTAAGGAACTCTGAAACAATTTAATAAGAAGGAGCCTCCAACTACCCCAAAAAGATATATCCTTCTGGAGTTCTAATAAGTTAATGCTTATTCATCCATTTCAGATGTTACACACAGTGTAACTCCTGTTTCTATAATGTCATATCATAGGAAAAAACAAAAGCTGTTTCTAAAGACCTGGAAGAAGATTTCCCTGCACATGTCTCACAGCAACTGTGTAAATTAAATTTATACTATACATTTTGATACTAGGTGAAACAAAAAGTGTTTTACTACATTCTAGAGGCAGAGATTTAACTTTTGCTGCAGAAGTTATCTTATTACTGAAGGTGTATGTGTCACTAATGAGAGGTCTAACAAGGCTAGTAAACGAGAAGTGCAAGTTGTATTCTGTACTGAGTTTTACTCAGCAGAGAGTTTTGACATCTCTGCTGATGTCAGCTGCCATGGTAGACCCTTGTCATTTGTACACCAAAACAACACCTCATTACAAGGGGTATAATTTTTTCCTTTCTCTTTTAATCTCACCAATCCCATTGCATACTCAGTCTAACAGAATGGCACTTTGTTCAAAACATGCCGAGTTGCACTAGTTTGGGATCATATGTCAATATAACTAGAACAAGGTTGAACTAACAGCTAAAATATTTTGATTCATCGTCTGAAAAGAATAATGAAACCTGTGAAAGGACCTTTTGAACAGTATTGTTAGGATGGCTTTTGGCTCTTTTACAGTGAGTGAAAAGTCATTGATATATATGTGTCAAATATATGCATTTTTAGATCCTTGGAAGAATGTAGGTCTCAGCAAAACAGTGGCTTTTGTTTGTATTGCTTGTACCAATACAATTGTTTTGCCAAGATCTACATTTGTCTCAAAATGTTGTACATTAAGAACATTTCCTCTGGAGCTGTTCAGGGAAGACAGAAATTAACACTAACGAATATTATTGCACTACCTGAGGGAATTTTGCCAAGTCTGGTGAGTGTGCAGGGTCACCTAACTGCAAAAGGACAACAACAAGCCACCTCTAATGGTATTCCTTAAAATCCTGTCTGCCTCAGGAAGTTTCAGGTTAAGGTGTTCTCTGTGAAGACTAGTTTCCTTAGCAAAAGTTCTGTGGCCATTGTGCTGCATGTCCTCATGAAGATCCCCAGCACAACTATTAATCGCACTGTGAAATTACTAATTTCAGAGACTGACTCAGGCTATTAAGACTAAGGGATGGAAATAAATATTTTTCCAGTTTGAAGGAAGTTTATCTTGTACAAGACATTAAATGGAAATCCAGCTGTTAGAGTCCCTCAAGCAAGTTCGCTCTACTTATTAGGAAAATCTACAGCTTCATTCTAACTGCTTCAGATTTAACTACGAAGAGGTAGTGCAATTTGCAAATCAGGAACTGTAGAACTGTGGTCACCAGTTACAGAGCAGCAGAGTGTGTGCTTATACGTGTTGTTGAGCCAACAACATTGTTGAGCTGAGCTCAGAGCAAAGGGGACAGGACAGGGAAGGGGACAGGATTAGGGGCAGCATGATTGATGATGTTGGCTAAATGATAAATTGTACTTCCCAAACTGTGTATGAAAAAGAGTAAAAAAGGGAGTTATCTTTTCCTTCATGATGGATGGCAGGTTTTAGTGGTTCCAGTTGCAGCTTTGAACAAGGAAAACAGCTGGTCTTTGAACTAAAAGTATCTTCAGTATCACGATGTCCTGCCTAAGTATTCTCCCACATGCATCGCCTCCTGGACTGATCTCATTTCCCCTTATACTCATCTCCTGCTTAAGTAGTACTGGGGCAGCTAACACAATTGTGCAAACAGAATAATTTGTATTGTGTCCTAAACCAAGAACATCCACAACACAAGAGTTCTGGGCTTTCCTTGGTTAGTGCTTGCTCTTGGCTCATACACAAAAATAAGCTTTCCAACACCTCACCATATGTATCAGCACACTGGGGAGCAGAAAAAACGGTTAAAAGTTATGAGAGGGATAGAAGACAAGAAGATATTTGAAAGAGAAGTGAGATTAAGAGAGAGTGAAAGTAATGAATAGGGCTAAAGTGAAGCAAGGGGTACACAGTAAATACTTGAGGTAGTACAAAGAGATGTAAATACAGGTGGATGTTTTCCTGCTGCTCTCCCTGTATTCTGACAGCAGCACAGGATGGTTTCACCCATCCACACAAACCTCCCTTCTGGTAACTCCATTAATCACTCGCTGCTGCTGCGTGTGAAGCGCAGAGCGAGAAGGGTGCTCTCGTTAGCATGTAACCATCCTTCATTCCAATTCCCAACACCACTCACATGCATCAGTCTGAACAAGCAGCACTCTAAACCTGAAGGAAAAAAGCATGAGTTGGAAAAAAGGAAAGAAAAAGATTTCTGAGAATGGTGGAGAAAGATAACAGGAGAGGTATTGCTTGCGGAAAGGACACAAAGCAGGGACAGCCCCCAGATTTCTTTGCAAGATGGGGCAATCTATCCAAACACTTTCTGCTGGAGTCATGGTTAAAATTTGTCAAGCTGGTAGTCTGCATTTTTTACCAAATTTTGGCTTTTCTTAAAGACTCAATAAGACTAAGAGCACTTTATTTGCAGCACACTGTCTTTTCATGTACATGGCTGACTTACAGGTACCTGCCACCAAGATGTAGCCAGGCTTCCTGTGCTAGAGGGAGAATTCTAATTATTTTACATCATCAACAGATGAAAAGAGGAGAACTAATTGTGGCAGCCTAGGAGTTACAAAGGTCTTGGACTGTTCCACAGATCAATTTTCATTTTCTTTATGTCATCTGCCTTAAAATCTGTAAAACTGCTGTGTTGTATCTGACATGGGCAACTGTGTCCTGTTGTAGTAGTGTCCACTTACTACAAAGCATTACAGCTGTGGATCTCCCTGTTACGAAAGAAAAGACTACGTCCAGAAAACTGGAACAACAGGTTTCCATTTGGGAAAAATATTATTGAATATTAAATGACCATTTTATTTTCCCAGAAAAAATTCTAAAGTATACAAAATCTGAAGTATATTTTCTGCACATAAATTTCTTGATGTTCTTGTCACTAGGTCCATATCATCTATCTAGAATTTCACTGTTAACTAAGTGCCTGATAGAGCTGATTGACTCAGATGAATCAGGTACCTCATATAGCCCAGAAATATCTGTGATTTTTCCCTTGATTAATGAAATTTGTATGCTACTAACATGTATGTCTGTGAGTTGAAAGACACCAAAGGAGTTTGACAGACTACAGGTAGTTAATTTTTTTTCAGTTAAAATAAAATTAAAAAAAATTACTTTTTCTAAGAGCCTGAATTTTCTTTTCACTGATGCTGTTTTATATCATTTTGGCAGTGTAAAGTGGTTTTAAGTTGAATTCAATTCAATTTATGTCTATTTGAAAGACAAGCACCACTCTGCCTGAATGTGAATGAGAAACATATCCAATACATGTGTGTATCTTGAATTTTGAACTTACAAATGAATGCGGTGAGAAGCACCAAGTCTCAGATGATCTTGCCTCAACGACTTCATAGTTTCTCTTGACATTTTGTTGTCTCTGTCTCTGAACTACAGGCACTGGCCGTCTGTTAATACCTCACAAAGCAAAGTGATATTAAAATACAGAAAAAAAATATTGGAACTGTCACAAAGACCATCCACAATAGCTGGACACAAAGTCCTGAAAGGAAAACTCATAATTTTCTTCTAATTTTTACTAAAAATCATAACATACCCAAGGTCCACTGGAATCCAAGAGATTTTCAGCTTTTGTTGCAAATATTTGACGCATCTCATTAGGACTGTCATATATTGCTTGTTGTTTCTTGCCCCTTGAGTTTAGTTTCATGACCTTCACTCACTGCTGTTAGCAGGAGTTCAAATTTTTCGCTTTCTATCATCTTGTTAATAAAAGACTAAGTAGTATACCAAAAGATAAGTTGGTAATTTATTTTATTTCAGAGGGATTTACGAGTTCCTAATTATGTAGTGAAGTTCACTTTCTAAATTCTAACAAGCTCCAAAACTGACCAAAATTAGGGCAGATTTTTTTTGCAGCAGCTAAATATGGAGGTTTGGTGTGGGATATAAAAATAACAATAAGTGGGGTTTGTGTTTACACGACTCAGTGTGACTATATTCATGTTTACAATTCAGCAAACTTGAGAAAATACCTCTCTCTTGACCCTCACATAACACATTGGCAGCTTTAGTATGAAACGCATATTCCTGAGCCTGCAGGTGATTCTCACTGCAGAAGATCACATATTCACAACTACCCAGTCAAACCTGAGAACTGGTAAAATGGAGGATAAAATATAACTTCAGAAGAATATTCAAAGGAAGCCACTCTAAAGTCAAAATCCTCAAACTATATTTAAGGTTTGAAGTGAGGCAGTTCACCTCAAATAGAAGCAAATAAAAGATACTTTAAAAGCATAGGATTAAAAACTAGACATAAAAGAGCAGTGATATTCTCTTTTCAAGTAATAGAACAAACTATATTATGAGCAGCATTTGAAGTGTACATCAAACTGGTTTTCCCCTCTTTATCCTTTTTAA
The DNA here is from genome assembly GCA_011057875.1 of Pterocles orientalis. NCBI lineage: Eukaryota > Metazoa > Chordata > Aves > Pterocliformes > Pteroclidae > Pterocles > Pterocles orientalis. Next base: position 1,456,436 of record WKFP01014813.1, read on the forward strand.
TCTCCACCAGATGCACTTTCTTTAAATTCAAGTTTTACATTCCTAGCCATAACTTGTCTGAACACACGGAAAGAGCATTGAGGGACATTAGTGGCATTCTTTTTCTTTCTCTGTCACTCCATTTTTTTACAGCTGTCGAAGGCTTGTCTTCTTAAGTCTTTCAATTTTATAGACTTGGTTTACTTTATTTTCATCCACGTTTTAGGGTCCACACAGTTCCATGCCATTCTTCTGTGGAACGTTTGCAATGAAAAAGATGCGCGCACACACACACACACAGATATACCCACGTATGTATGTGTGTATATAAATGACCCCAAAGAAAATCTGACATGATTGTTACTGGTATGGTAGGAAAAAAGGTTTACAATGATATTTTAAAGCTTAAATGGCAGAACATATCATGATTGAAATCTCAGAATGAAAACGCTGCAGGAGGAAAGAAGGGTTTTCATTAAGACACGCCAATACTCAGAGCAGTTTTTCTCAGTTGATCCCTTGGGGTCATAATTTTCTCAGGAATGAGGAAATACAGTTTCCTTTCCCCTAAACATTTTAGGCTTTTTTGCTTTTTTGCTTTCTTAAGAAATTGTCAGCAATTATTTTCTCCTTTATTCTTTCCCTCTTGTCCCTTCCACCTCATTTAATTGTGGATCAGGATGGATATGCTGTTTTCACTGTTTCTTTTAATTAAAACTACACGCATGTGAAGCAAACTGTTGTGTTACCAGGGTTTTTTCCTGTACAGGGAATACCAGTGACACATCCTACAGAAGCTGAGTCTCTAGAACTGTTTTTATTCATTACAGCAGCTTGATATGTTTTAATGATGCTTAACACAATTTCAGCAATTCTGTCTGTTGACCTTGTGCTGTAAACATGGGGCATATTTCAAGGATTATAAAAGGCAGCAAAAAATTTATCTTTATTTTATATTTTCCTGAAGGTAACAAACCTGGCTGTTTGTTATTTATTGTGGACCTCTTCAGCTGTGTGGACAAGAATAATTGCATTTTTAAACATTGTCAAATCCACAAAACATAAAAGACGCAATGCATATAATGCTGGAAATAACTCTCAGTGAGGAAACTCTAGGATAAATGGTACAAAATAAATCCCTCATACATTTGATTAATCAGTTCTATTCCCCTTTTCCCCTCATCTTTCAAATTCATGGGCAAATGACATTTGCCTTTCCCCAGCATGCACCTCTCCATTAAACCAGGGAGTTTGCCTGGGGCCATACCTATATATCTGATCCATGCATAATGAAGCATGAAGCTGCCAATTGTAGGGAGCGTCTGCTGTGTCAGAGACTGATAGGCATTTCATTTGCTGAACTCCCAAGGGCCCTCACACATCTCAGGGTTCATGTAGTATTTATTTTAGGCACTCACATTTCTCATCTGTGAACTTCACACCATATGTAGAATGAGTAACACAAGCTCTGCGTGAAAAAGCTCTCCAGGTAGTTTTAAATGTAAGTTGGTGGAGTGGGGACATTGTGGGCTTGAAAAATAGGCTTGCATGGGAATTGAAGGAATATTAAGCTTTGTCCATATAACAGCTGTCTGAGTCTTTCACTGAATAAGAATGGCCTTATTCTAATAAGATCACTGTTCTACCCTTCTACTGCATCAATTGTTTTGTAACATGCACTGTGCAGATGCATATTTTTTACAAATTATTGCTACTCTGCTGTGCTCTCTACAAGAAAATGCTCATGTGCTGTTTCTAAAGTGCAGTCTTGTTAGGTTTGAGGCTTGCAGTCAGGCTGAGCTGATGGATAGCCAGCTCATAGCTGTACATCTTTGAAAAATGAAGGCTGAATAACAATCTTGAAAGATTGCTTTAGTTCTCAAAATCTGACCATACAGAATTAGTGAGGCAAATACATGTCTGTTGATTATTTTGCTGGTAGGTATCTAGAAAATATTTCATAAGCAACGCTCTCTTTTACTGTTAACATGAGGGAGAGTAATAGAGAGAGTGATAAAAGAAATGTCTGTTGTCCATTGGTACCTTTCCGGTTTTAAGCATAACAAAACCTTTGACATTTGCTTCTGTGTTTCTAGGTGAGACAATTATGACAACCTTGTGAAAAAATCCTCACATGCAGAGGACTCCTAGGACTTGAAGCCATATGATGTAGACTAGACAGTAAAAATTATATTCGGAAAATAGATCTGTTTGATGTTTGGGAATTAAGTTTGTTTCTGGGAAGGGATAAATACTATGCTCCTAATCAGAAGTTTTTAAATCTATGTACAATATAAAGCATTTCTCTGTTTCACTGGTTCCATTGCCAGATTACTTTTGCAGAATTAAATGTGTTCATAGGTGCAGTACGTGATAAGGGACCACACCTGCTAGTTTGAAGTGCTTTTCACGGACCAATGTCGATTTAAGACAGAAGTGTTGTTGCCCTGCACTTCCATCTTCATCTGTTTATTACAGTCTGCTTTCATGGGTGCTCAGTGTCCAAACTTCTTTTGGGGATCAACTTTCTCTATTTTGGCCCTTATTCAAGGAAATTTGGGGGTTTTGCCATTAAAAAAAAAAAAAAAAAAAAAAACAAAAACCTTCAAAAACCTTTTCTGTGGGTTTTATATGTCATGTACAATTTGTAGTAGGCAATGCTGTGAATGAGACAGTTCACTACTATTAAGCTAATGAAATACAAAGTGTAAGTGGTTTCATTATGCCAGCAGCAATTCTTGCGTACATTTCATTGCAATAGTTATTCTATAGAATGTTGTACAGTAGGAAATTCTATTGAAAATTTTTTCTTATTTTTAACTTTGAGCTGTAAAAAGACATTGCAGAGTCCTACTCCATGTATATATAATCTTGAAAACATGCTGAATTAATAGAGTTACCTGCAAGGAATTAGGGTATTACAACAATGAATGCAATCATGTTGTGAAAGGCTTTTTATATTGTACAGAGCCGCATGAGAGTGCAGCAAGATTTGCTTGGCAAGTAGCATTTTGGCATTCTCTGGCTTTCAAATTCCTAATCACAACTTCATCTTAATGTAAAGGTTCTATTTCTAATACATTATTTGTATGCACATATATATATATGCTGGATGTTTTTGAAAATCTGTACAGTTCATTAGCATGGCTGAAATAAAGTAGTTGCTATTGACAGAAGAATAATTGTGCAGTGGTGAATTCAGTTCCTTTCGCTACAGCTGCTATGGCAAAGCTGTAAGCTGTTTTTAAGCTGCCTTATTGGTACAAATACATGCATGTGCATGTGCCCTCGTTTGTGTGCATACCTAAGATATGCATGAAGACAGGTATTGCCTGTATGTGTGTGCATACTTGGCCTGATGCTATATACACTTATTTTCTTTAATTACCATGTTCAAAAGGGAGCGTAAGGTATGAGAAGGAAGGATGCAGACACCTCCTGATTCATGTGTCATCGACGACGCAGCTGACTGCATTGCAGGCCTTCTCCTGCTGCCAGTGGAATTGAACCATGACGGGGAGGGACCACCCTCTAATGGAGAAAAATAGTATTTCGGTTTCAGGCCTCATTTGAATATTGGCTTTCAGCTTTGCCTTTGTAGCATGGCTGTAGCACTAGGCAGTGAAGCAGAGACCACACAGTACCTTTAGCACAGAAGGGGCAATTTACAGACAGCTGGCCCAAAAATGTGTTAGATGTTTTCAATTCAGACTGCTCCCACTATGTTAATCCTGTGGCATAGAGCTTCATCTGAGTTTAGTTTTTAGTCTGTTTGTATTTTGTACATGTCAACAAGCATTTTAGACATGTAAATCCTAGCAGCATAAATGGACATTTCCCCCCTGAATCTCACCAAGGAAAGCAGTGTTCTTAGCAGAGAGAATTCATAGTCAGGCAGAGGTAGCACTCTGTGAGTGGTCTATTTATTTTTGAAGCCTACATGCATTTCAGATTAGTTTTGCAGATGAAAAGAAAGGCAATTTATCCTTCTTGAAGGCTGGCTTAAGCATCATGCATGTAAAAACTCTAGCTCCACAAAGACATATCCTCAAATGCAATGCATATTTCCCTCAACAGTTCAGAAAGTTGATTTCCACAAAGAATTTATTTGTTGGTTGGGGTCTTTTTAAGTTGGTGTATTAACTTAGAAATGTCTGCTCACGCTGTTCAAAAGGATCTACAACATGATATATCCAAGTTCTCTGTCAGAGAAACCACATGAATAACACATTGTATGCACATATAACCTCCTGAATTTTTGTTGCTATTAGGTGTCCCTTTGATGAGCACTGAAAATGCTTCTTAACCAATAGAATTAATTCACTTATTCAGTGCTGAAAGACTTAAACCCCTCCAAATCTATAAGCGTGAGCTCATATGCATTGTTCATTTTAGTTTAGGTTAACCTTAACAGGTTATAAATTATGTTTTCCAGCCTGTGGGTAATTCAAAAATTCACAGCTGCAAAAATCTTCAGCGCTGTTGTAATGAAAGATAAAGTTCAAAAAAAATTAATGAAAGCATTGTTATCCACTTAGTAAGAGGTAACTACATTTCACCTCTCTGAAATGCCCCCTGATTTCTTCAACAGCAAATAAAGGCTCTCTTCCTAAACTGCTGTGTATTGCTACTTGTCGTGGGTTAAGCAGAGCAGAGTTAATTTTTTTTTTCCTTTTCCCTTCTCTTCATAAATAGCTAGCAAAGAAGCTATGTTTTGCATTCCTACTCAGGAGAGAACTGATAAGAGAAGAACGTTTATAGTTATTGCTAGGATGTTGCTATTTGTTCTCAAGGACATACATTCAGCCTTTTTGGGGGGAAGAGACAGTCTGGCTTCTAGCCTGGGATTTGCTTTTAGGTAAAGATTGAGAAGCAGACTGACCAATTATTCCATCCCATGCACGTCATACCCAGTATATTAGAAGAAGACTCTTCTAGGAGTACTGGCTTTCACTT
>WKFP01014814.1:0-12990 GCA_011057875.1 Pterocles orientalis
CCTTTTTGAAGACTGGTGTGACATTTGCTTTTCTCCAGTCCTCAGGCACCTCCCCTGTTTCCCACGACCTACTAAAGATGATGGAGAGTGGTCTAGCAATGACTTCCGCCATCTCCCTCAGCACCCACGGGTGCATCCCATCAGGACCCATGGATTTATGGGTGTCCAGATTACTTAATTGCTCCTTAACCCAGTCTTCATCTACCAGAGCAAACTCCTCCTTTGTTCTGACTTCCTCTGGGGCTACAAGGGTACGGGACTCTTCAGGAAAGCCTCCGGCAGTATAGACAGAGACAAAGGCGGCATTCAGTAACTCTGCCTTTTCTGTATCTTCTGTCACCAGAGCCACCCACCTCATTGATCAGTGGGCCTACATTGCCTCTGGTGTTGGCCTTGTCTGCAATGTATTTGAAGAAGCCCTTTCTATTGTCCTTGACCCCTCCGGCAAGGTTTAATTCTAAGGAGGCCTTAGCTTTCCTAGTTGCCTCCCTACACTCTCTGACAACATTCTTATATTCCTCCCAAGTGGCCAGCCCCTCCTTCCATGATCTATAGACCCTCCTTTTACACTTGAGTTTGCCCAGCAGATCCCTGTTTAACCATGCAGGTCTCCTGGCACCCTTCCTTGACTTCCTACCCGTTGGGATGCACCGGGCTCATCTGGGCTTTTTTTTTATAGCATTTGAGCCCTCTTATTAGCACATCATACACTGCCAGTACCTATTATCAGGAAATTTATTGTGTGAAAATACAGACATGTTTTAAGAAACATGTCAAGTCTGAGGCTTTCAAGTTCAAGACCTTGTATATCTGATCCAGAGGTAACCTCCTGCCTCAGACCTAGCCACCAGCCTACCCGTGAGCACATGAATGTGACAGACCACACAAGTATTTCAAAATTTGTCAGTGTTCTTAGCTTCACCAAAACATCTTACACAAGCTCTGATGCACCAGAAAAGGCAAAGCATACTGTATCTGCCATAGCAAAATCAAGATATGCATAGAGGGAGTGAGTCTGGAACTGGGAAAAAGAAACAGCCACGTTAGAACAACTTGACTTCTTGGTTTCTTTGTTCTCCTTATTTTTTTTAAGAGGACCACAAAGAGCTCCATGTGTCTCATGGTTAGGAACCTTCTGATTTTCATGTTAAATATGTACCGGATAATTCATAGCAAAAAAAAAATCCTTTGTTTTTCACCATGAAATATTAGAAGAAGCTTATTTCTCTGTTACTGAGATTATTGTTCTTCATTGAGTACCTTATATGAACATATGAAAACTATTTAGATAAATTCAAAATTTTTTCAAGTCCTCATCCAGAGGAGCTAAGGAAAGCTATTTTACACTGAATCAAATGTTCCAGACTGGTTTAACGCCTACCTAAAGGAAAAGCACTTGATGAAAATCACTTGAACTCAACTGTTGTGTACGTACCTGACATTTTTTTTTTCCCTTTGAGTCAACAGTTGAGCAGTGAACAGTTAAATCATACTTGGAAGGTAATACTTGCCTTTTTTTTTTTTTGTCATAATTGTGTCATTGTGCTTGAGGAGTTGTGACAACACTCCTGTTATTTTAGAACATTAATCTTTTTCTCTCAGTAAACTGCAATAAATAGGTCCCTAACTAATCACTGGCAAATAATTTCCCCAATGTTTCCTGTGAGTTTTCACTGCAGACAGCTAAGATAATCATTAATGTTAAATTGGTTTGGCTTTACTTACGGCACTCTGAGTTTGGGAAATTTCTGGATATCATTTTCAGACATGTTCTGAAAAGGAAACACATGGTATATATCACAAAATTGTCCTTGGAACACCCTGCGACTTACAGAAGTTTGCATATGCAAAAATGTGGCATGAAGTTTCAACTGATACATCGCAGTTAGATTGCAGATTACTCCTGACCTGAGCTGAGATGTGCTGAGTCTTGAGAGTTTATTGATGCTGTTGCAGAGAGAGTTGGTCCCTCTCTTTTCCCATCATGTGCAACTCCAAGTTGAGGGCAGATCAGTGCATTATGAGAACTTTTGAGAAAGTGTTCTGTTTAGTTAATCACAAGCTTTGCAAACCCTCTTTGGAACATTGATGATAGTCTGGTTCTTTCTGTCTTTCTTACTGCCAACAATAAGAAGTTTCCAGTACACATTAGTTCATAATACTATCAATAATCTTCAGGACAGAACAATCCTATCTGTTTGCCAGCACTATTTTGCCTCTGGGTGTACTCACTAGACTAAAACGCAGAAAAAATGGACTCCCTTTATGGAAATGTTCTGCAGGATCTACTGAAGAATTGTGATTTTTTTTCCTGAAGCCTTTTTAAGGTTCTCTCTGGAATCCTATTCTGGTGATAAACCTGACACATGGAATGGGTTTAAGCTCTGATAAAAAGGCCATGTTGGCATTTAAGCATTAGAGGATTTTATTAGAATAAGTTACACGGAATCCCTCTGGATTTATTCCTGCTGTCTCTCAACTGGACTTTCCTTGTGGTAGTCCGTAGATACAGAAACGGGGCTTTGAAACTGTGATGTTATTTTGATGAATAAGACAGCTTTGTTTTTGCAGTCAGGTATACCATATAGATCTGACAATAGATACAAAACCTGCAAACACTCAGTCTTAACAGTTCCTTCTCAGTTAACAGTTAACTCAGTTCCTTCTTTGCAAATGTAATTTGGCAGTTTCCCATAACTTACAAAATGTGAAAAGATGTTTCTTAGAAAAAACATTCATACAGAGAATTTTTTTTTCAAGATTGCATTGTACTCTAGAATATTCCACTTAAAGTCTCTTTTTGTTGTTCTTTTTAACAGGTGAACCTTCTTTGCATTATACAATTGATGGGTAGGTCAAAATCTTAACAAAAAGTCTCAGCAGATGTGAGCAGCTGTATGCTTATTATGCAGATGATCAAAGTGACTGCTTTTGGGGAAAATAGAGTACTTAGTATTTGGAAATAAAATAGAAGTAAAAGAAAGTAATAGTAAAAGCCCTTACACATCCCCATGGATGTGTATTTAAGACCTGGATACCGCAGCTATGTCAATGGAAGTTGTCAGCTTTTCTAAAGTTAAGCCAAGTTGTTGGTAAAGCCTGGAGCCAAGTTGATTTAAACCCACTGGGGCTTTGCTTACTGGTGTTGATGCTCTTCAAGTTCACTGATTTTGTATGTTGCTGCAGAAGAAATCTGATTTACTGTAGAGGTATGACATAGTGATTACACTAGAAGGCCATTCATTCTGACCTGGTCCATGTCTTCTTTAGTAGGAGAGGAAAATTAATAAATGTGTTTTTTTCAGAACAAGCACTTCCTATAGTGGAAGACCTGAATTCAAGACAAGATTGTGGTTTTATAACTTCCCTGACAGTTTAAGAAATACTAACATACATGCATATTAAACAACAGGTTTGGGATCCCAGCATTCCCTATTTAAAGTAAGATGGTGGCTGATTTTACCAAAGGTGTTTACTTCTCATATTTACACATCAGTAACCATCTGCACACTAAGTACTTTGCCTCTGCCAATGCAAATTAAGGAGAGGTCAAAACAAAAAACTTGATGGGAATTTTACAGGAAGGAATTTTACAACTCTACTTACCAAAAACCTTTGTCCATTTATGCTGTGCTTTCTCACAACTTTCTCACAGTCCTTATACTTTAACTGTCAAGAAAAATAAATTATTATTGCACCCTTAATTATAAAATGGATTAAGACCCTTAGACGTATCACTAGCTTTGAGCAGATGCTTCAAGTTACCCTTTTGTGTGCTAGAGCCTGTCTAAATGTCTCACTTTGTTCTGTAAACGTGGATTTTTAAGACAAAGATTCTTCAGTGGACTTGAGGATTTTCCTCCATTTAGGAACATATAATTCCTCACATTTAAAAACCACCTCACATTTGCCTGTCCCAAAAAAATATTTGGAAAATTAATAGCTGTGGTACTGACTGGGATGAACACTTGTAGAAAACAGGAAGTTAAGCAGAAACTTTAGTATCTTGGAATACTGAAGCCCTGATTCCAGTCTCTGAATTCATTGTTGTGATTGAAAAGCTTCCTCTTCTGGATGGAAATGTCTCTTGTTAATCCTGTAAATTTTCTGTAATATTTGGAAAGCTTTTCCACAAGATTTTATTTTACCATAGCATCTGGGACAAGGACATGCATTTTAGAAGATGATCACGTACATAAAAAAAAGAAAGCTCCTAGTTCTAAAAGGCAAAAAATTAACAGTAATTTGGGAGACTTAAACAAAGAAAAAACTAGCCACATCTAGCAAGACATGACTCCCATATATTTCCAGAAGATGTCTTGAGGTGTTTTTTTTAAATTTGAACAATAGTAGCATAATGTGAGAACAGTTTACGGTTTTTATCTGTCTTGGATGCATTTTTTGTCTTTCAAGTTGAACAAGTCCATACCAGAAGGAAGCTGAAGAATGGGGCAGACAAAGTGACTTTTTGGAGCTTTCGAGACAGAAGAATGTCTCTGGTCCTGCCTGAAACTTTAGTTAGTGAAAGTTATGCAGCCAAATGGTCCTGTGCTGCTGGGAGAATTCCCCTGAAGCAGAGAACATCTTATAGGGAGCATTATGTCCTTTCTTAGCTCTATTCTGTTAATTTTAAGGAGTAATTTTGTAGCTTGGTGTTATTTGAGACCAGATCCTGAAAACACCTGAACAGCTCAGAGAATATTTTTAGGAGCCACCTTCAGTTACTCATATGTAGAAACAGACCTCACTCTGCTAAATATTGTAGAATACAGATGAAGTCTTTTGTGCAGACTGTAAATAATGGCACTTTCAGGCAGTGGGTGTTATCATGATGTTAACAGCACAAGTCTGGATGCAGCAGTGAGCAACTGCTATACTAGGTAGAACATAGCAGTGTGACTGGGACCTAGTCTAATTCTTAAAGTAATTAATGAAAAATACTGTTTAGCTATTAAATAACCCTTGGGATATTACAAATATTAACATCTTTGCTTTTTCTAAAAAAATAAGTCTTCAGAAATAATTTGAAGGTTTGGGTTGTTTTGTCCTTCCCCATTTTGAATGCAGTGTTTAAATTTAAATTGGCTTTAAGTTGACACACCTAGAATAATAAATTAGGTGTTGTTACTGTTAAGTACGAAGAATTCTTATTTGCCAGAATCTGAGGACTTTATTCATGCCAGGAATACATGATAGTAGTATTAGGTAAATTACTGATGTGTATGCTGGCTGAATTTTGCTGATACGAAGGTGTAAGCTAACAATTAATTGACTAAAATCCTACTGCTGCCTGATGTCATGGCCAATCCCTTCAGGTGAGAGAAGATCTGAATGTGATTGTCATTTGAAAATCTTCCCACAATTATCTCAGTTTAGGAGGAAAAAAAATTATTTATCCCTCTTGAACCTGAATCTTGGACTTTGAACATATGGCTGCAGACAAAACATAGTAATCAGATGCAGAGAAAGCATTCCTGATGTATAACATTTGACCCTTGAATGATGTGTGAGGGAAACTGTATGAGCTTATTCGGGCAGATCTGGTCACTTATGGCAGTTACCCAGAGCTGGCTGACAGGCTAACATTATTGTCTTACACAGATTGTTTAGATGACTTTAAGCAGCTTTTGCCCTGATTCACCTCCCCAGAAGTGGAAGGACAAGATTATCTCTGTCCTGGGGGGTACCTGGATCAGTAGAGGGGAGGTACTGAGAAGTTAACATAACCAGGCCCCTTCAGTTATGATCAAATTTACAGTTAATCCTTTTGTCACAGTTAAGAACTCTTCCAGGAAGCACTTCCTTTGTTAGTCTCTTGGAAATGGTGATCCAAACCACCATGAACCAGTGTTGTGATGTTTTTCCTATTTGTCTGAAGTTGCCTGTTGCTAATGATCTCATCTGCTCCATCTCCAATTCTTTGTTTCACTTTCCTGTGCCGCTAACTCCTGTGCCCTAAAATTAGAGGTTTGCAAGTAGTTGGCAGTTATGCTTCTCTGGAGATTTGGTGGACATAGACTTTGTGTTTGATCTGCTTGCCTTTATTAGCTAGTCTTGCATTCTAGTGGCAAACTTGCCTCAACTCACCAAAGAAAACTCTCATAGAGTTATAGGAGCTGTTGAAATGATAAATTTTTCATTATTTCAAAATGAAACCCAAACTGTTCCAGGTTTTACAAGTCTAGCGTGACAGCTTACTTGAAAATTAACCAGCTGTGCTGGTATTACTTGAAAATCTTCCTAAATCTTCTGATTGATGTGAATGTTAAATTCCAGGCTGACAGTTTTGGACTTTGGGAGGAACATATTCAGTTGCAAGGGAGATGGATCAGGCACTATATCTGATGTGAACTGAAAAATGAGCAATTTACAGAGAACACACAGAAATGAAATGTCAGTAAAATTGGCTCAGTTACACATTTCTGGGCAATTACCAAGATGTCAGCATCCCTGTGCAGAGGATTGGCAGTGAATTCCTGTGTTGCCTTTCAAACTATTTCTTCAGTGTGAAAACTCCGCATTGTAAAATGAAATTTATAGATTGTCATAGGTGAAAAGGATATCAAAAGAAACAGCAGGTCCTAGCTAGTCTCAGCCGGTATCATCAGAAGTTAACAGTGACAGGAAAGAAGGGGTAAACAGTAATCTTGAGCCATGAGTTTTGCCCAAGAAGTTTTAGAATATGGAAGTCAGACCAAAAGGTGAAAGGTTTTTCCAGCTGAGCCTAAAAAACATGAGGAGTCTGCATATCCACAACTGCTAAGATGTGATTAGGAAAGACATTCAAAGGCTTATTTGTGTACACTGAGCAAACTGAAAAAAAAAACCAAAAAAACAAAAAAAAAACCTCTCTTCTGAAAATCATTGAAGACGACCTAGAAAGCTTGCAATCTTCACACATTAATGTCTTCTACAGCTGTTAATACAAGTTGTATCAACAATTGTTGTAGTAAAGTGTACATTTTATCTGAAAAACAAGGAGTTTCTCTATACCAAATTTAAAGCACACTTTCAAGATCCAGTTGTAGATTTCCCTGGCCAGTTTAGCTCAGCTTCTTAATTGTCGGTGAGTTTGGTTTTAGTTTTTTAGCAAGCTTTGCCCATTATAAAAATATGTCAATTTAGCACAAACATTGTTACAGTAGTTTGCTCCTCCATCATACAGAGACAAAACACAGTTAAACTTACCGTCCTAAAATATTCCGCTAAGTCATCTGGGTTCCACATAACCACGTCTGAACGGTAGGGAATGTTTCGCAAATCCATTGTGAGTTTTCTCCTCCAGGCAGTCAGTGTACGTTCATAGCAGTAGTCGATGAAACGGCCATATGTCCCCTGTGTGTGACCACCTCCAGCGTGTGTAGTAACTCCTTGCCTAGAACCCAGCTTCTTCTGGTTAAGTCCTGTTTTTTTTTTTAATTCGGAACTACGTTGTTAGGACATCCAAGAGAGATACTGCTGCCTCGAACACAAAATGGTCTCTTCTCAGAAAAGCTGTCAGCTAGTCAGCCTTACCACTTCCTTTGTCTGAATATAAATAAGTAAACAAGGAAGCACAGCAAAGTGTTGAAAATATTCTGCCTGCTAGATATAAGTAAGCCGCTGTGGACCCTATTTGCGTATAATTGCATGCATAAATATTTGCATATTTGCACATTCTGTTCAGTATGAAAATATTGGCATATTTTCTGCATAGACATTGGTTACTGTTCCTGTGCAAGTCTAGCCCAGACAAACCCACCCAAAACAAGAAAATGTTCACTTAAGAGAAAGTTCTTCAACTTAACTTGCTACCTGAAGTGTCATATTGGCTTTTTTTGATCTGTATAACAGTAAAGGTTATTGTTGGAGTGGTACATAAAGAAGTATGTGTGAATTAGAGATGGAATTGCAGTCAGCTTTCCTTCAAATAAGGAATTATTATCTCTCACTGTAAGTAAAAAATCGACAATCTTATATGAAAAATTATTACATTCTCATTGTTTCAGTGCTCCATTTTTCAGCTACCTCTAATGAGGATTTTTGTGTCTAAAAAGGAATCCACAGAAGCATAATATTACCACAGGGCCGTGGTAGACTGCATCTGTCATGTGTAGCTAATTCACCCTATCAGCAGGTCCCTTTTGAAACCACATTTAGTAAGTCCAAATGTGGCTGGTGTTTTGTTGTTTTGTTTTTAAAGCCAGCGTGTCCATTCTCCCCTTCCTTGCCATGGAGGTTCCTCCCAAAGTTGTGCTGGTTTGAACACTGGGGGTCACTGTTCACATCTGCTCCAGTAGACTGCACAAAAGATGGTATTTTTTGTGAGCTTCCTATATTAGTAAGAATAGATTCATAGTTCTGAAGCACTGGGAAGGAAAATTTCTCTTCTTTGTAATGAAATGCATCACTCTTGCTATTTCTAGTCATTGGAGACCTTCTAACCTTGGGCCTGTAATTTGCAAGCGCAAAGTGTACAAGTGCATGTGTTTGAGATCATATCTACAAGTCTCTATAGTATTAGACATAAGAGTTTTCCATTTGAAATTCACAGTCTGATTTGAAGTAGCTTACTTTTTCTGGAGAAATTTTGCTAAATGTTGTCAGCATGGTATTTAAAACTCTCTAAAGCTAACCAGTGTAACATTTCTCCAATGCATGATACAGCTGTGGTTCATGGGCTCTTATTTGAACTGACCTGTATGAATAATCTCAGGCATGTGCTGACAGTATCACAGAAATACCATCACCTCTTCATTGTAAATCTAGGTTTGATGTTGTTTTCATGGTGCATTACCAGCAGCAGGAAAGGGGAGATTATATAGCGTACAACTCAGACACCCCATCGCACACCATGCCTTGCAACAGAGAAACAAGTTTCTTACAGTACAGAGGCAGGAAGAAGTCTGTGTGACGATTTCTGGCTGTTCATGCTATTACCATACTTAATTACCTTCCATGTAGTTATGAAATCTTAATTTCTATCCCGAATCCAGCGTAGCAGCTCTGATTTCAATTGTGTTGTTCCTTATGTGTACTAATATAAAAATAGTTAGTCTAATCAGAATTTTTTCTGATGATGTTATAGAAGAATCATAGCATCATTTATTTTGATGCTGAAATGGGAAAAAAGCAGTCATCTTTAAAGTCAGCTTCCTAGTCTAGAGAGCAACTAACACAGGAATTCTAACACATTTGTCTAATTGTTGTTTGCATGGATCCTGTGTATGTCACTGTAAGTACATTATAGCTACACACATACTTCATGCATTTTGCAAAACCCAGCTGCACACATATTTGAGTTTTGTCTTTGTCTAGAATTTCTTTTGTAATAAGATAAACGCATAGGATGTGGTGGCCAAGTGAGGCTTGCTGAGGAAACGTAACTTTGTATTTTCTACATTTGAATTTTCAGATACACTACTTGATTAGTGTAATAATTTTAAATTGCATTTCAAATCTGTGTATGTATTTGAACATATCAATGGAAAATGTTGTTCAGCTCACAAATAACCATGCATGAGTCATGGCCCCCAATCCCAAACAGACTGCAGAGAGTTGTTTTGAAAGGTGCTTATAAATGTCTCTCTTTGTGGCCTGGAAAAGCAATGTGGCAAATCCCATATCCCACAAAAGGAAAATCTTCATCCTGGAAGAGCCCACATTATTTCCTCATCTTAATTGTTCTTCTGTTCACGCTTCCCATATTTTCCTGCTTGTTTATTATTTATCTTTCTCTCTAGAGAGTTGTTACCTCCAGAATTGGCACTTTCTCCCAGGTGCTCCTGTTCCCTCCAGTGTCCTCTGCCCAAAGAGACAATTTCAACACTGATGGTCCCCAAGAGAGGAAATAGAAAAAGTTGAATGTCCACACTTGTGCCAGCCCACACGCCAGAATCCCTAGTCGGGTCTGGGTTGGAGTGTCAGGGAGGATGTCTAGGAAGCAGCCACACCTGCTTTTTATGGAGGGAGACAGAATGACTGCAGGGACAGCACTGGGGTAGTTAAATGAACCAGCCAACAGACAGGGCCGCAGAGGGTTCCTGGGGAAGAATGTCAAGTTTGACAGACTACTTACAGAAATTTGGATGATAATATTAAATACATTTCAGAGGTGTCAATCCTAACTGTCTGCTGGCAATGATCACATGCTTTGAATCTTAGTAGTTCAGTCTTATACTGCAAAAAATGAAGACACAGTGAGTGGGCAGCACAAGATACATTGGTTCCATAATATGGTTTGTTACGTACTTCCATTGGCAATCTTCCATGAAATGGATTTTAAGCTCTTAGATTTTCAAATGCTGAGAAACATTGACACTACAACTGTTATCACATGCCCACCTTTTCTGTTGTGACTTTTTCTTCTTTTTAAAGACTTAGGTCTTCTTTTATAGTTGATGCTTGCAGTGATAACAGCCTTCACATATAAAATGTCTCTTCAAATAACAGCTGCCCATCATACAGTTCTTTCAGATGTTGTGATGGTCTGGTGACTGATCTTTAAAAATGTGAGAGTCGAACCATTTCAGGTGCTGCAGGAGGGAAATTCACGCTGTCCACATCCTGCTGCCTTCAAAGAGCCACAGTGTTTTCCATTTTCTCTCACCTCTTTCTGGTGGTCTGTGCCACAGCACCCTGTTTTAAGTGGAGTCAAGGGGTGACTTTGAACAGCTTTCAGAATGGTTTAATTTTCTAGAATAACTCAGTTTACGTGTCAGTTTTCCTAGAGTGAAGATAAAAAAAGTTCAGACTACATAAGAATTTAGTCTTCACGTTCGTCCCAGTCTCACAGCAAAATGGATCTTTATGACACATTTTTCTTTCGCCCTGCCCAATTTTCACTTTAAAATACTTGAGTACTTTCTCCTTTTTGTCCTGGGAATATTTACCATTGCCAGCCCATATTTCCTCTTTTAACATTGCATGCCTTATTCCCAAGATCTATAACACACTGAAAAAATGCTTTCATTTTTATACCCTTTAAAAATCACTGTGGTATTTTTACATATGCCTTGCTGTCTTTAATAATCACTGAGCCACAATTTCTACTCCTCAAATGTCCTTATCCATTATTTCCTTAATTCTTGTAGTCAAGTGTTAACCTTGACTTTGCAATGTCTGTGCATTAATACAAGATCTAAAACTTAAAAAAGCTCTTTTCTAGGAAGGGAACTACGAATCTTCCTCACCACCTAGTGGCTCAGTCACAGACCAACACTGAGCACTAGTGACAGCTATTTTCGAAAACAGGGGTGGACAGTGAACTGCTGGCATTGTACAAATTTGGTACTTGGGTTATATGCATGGCAACTAGTAGTCTAAGTAGATGCTAACCAACCTACCTGCATCTGAAATACATGGTTTGAGTAAAACGGTGCCTGAGATTCTGGCTTCAAATCCAATTTAACAAAAAGAATAATCTGTGTATGCTTTCTGAACTCAACCTTCAGCAATTATTTTCTTAGATGCTAAAAAAATGTGCATACTTGATGAAGTGTATCTTCCTTTGCTAGTCAGTTGTGTTATTTGGAGTAGGTGGAAATATGGCAATTACAAAATGCCTGAAATCCTAAAATACAGCCACTAGAGTGCAGCTGAACTCTATTCAGAAAACAGAGAGACTCGAACACCTATTAAGGTACTGTTAAAAAAAAAAAAGGAAAAAGGCAACTAGCTAGAGATATTCTAGCAAGAGTTCTGTTTTTTCAGGTGCATATTCTGTTCCACTTTGTTAGGGTCATAAGTCACATAAGATCTCTAGTTTGTCCAGAGAGACTGCAAACAAATGCAAAAGAGAACACCTAGCAGCCCTTAGGAAAGGTGTCTGCTGAGGAAAACTCCCACCTGATCCCTGACATTCTCATCTCCTCTCCATCTCTGCAGAACTGGGCTGTGCCCTGCTGTGCTGTGGGAACCTGCCAGCTCTACAGCCAGACCTCACCCAGTGGCAACTGCTTCAAGCATTTTTGGTTTTCTTAAAATGGAAAACTGAAACAACACTAAATGTTGCTGTTATGGTGACTAAAAGCCTCCTATTTACGTCTGACCATGAGGAGAGGAGATCAGGCTCAAATTCTTTTTATTAATGGTGTGATAAAAAAGGAGGGATGAATAAAAAAGTCCCTGAACAAAGTGATAAAAAGCTGAGAAAGGAAGAAAAAAGGACAAAAGTGAGTCCAACAAGGGATGTTTCCTTTCTGTGTCTTGGGTCCTGCATGCCCCAGTTCCCTCTGAAGAGCCACAGCAGGGCAGAAGGTGCTGTGACATGATCAGCAGTGTGTGAATGGCTGTATCCAGCAGTGGCCATTGGCGGGGAGGCAAATGACAAGTGCCCACCTCTGCAGCTATGAACACTGGGCTCAGGACTGTTGCTAAAGTATGCCCTGAAGGATGAGTTTTGCCTACTATTGGACTTAGCAGATTGCTTTTTTTGTGTGTATGTTTTCTCCTTTCCCTGAAAGGAATCTCTTGTTTTAAACCCTTTTGAGTTAGTGTTTGTGAGTGAGCTAATACTGCCTCTTGCACAGTGCTGAAGGTAACTGCTGGGAAGTATTTACAGTTGTCTAATATCTTTACTATGAAACAGACCTGGTCATGGTTACATGCCGCTCTGTAATTTTGCAGAGTGCCCAAAGTTGCATACAGCTTGTTAACTGGCTGCTGACTGCTCAGTGGCCTCCATTCAGGTTGAACGCTCTGTGCCACCCCAGGACTGCCATGCATGCTGCAAGGAGGAGAAGCTTTCACTGCGGTTGGGTAAAATACACGTAAGACACAGTTGCTTGTTGTTGTTGTTGAATGTATGGCTTTGAAAGGAGCTTCCAGGAGTGCAAATGCAAGAGCAAACATCTGTGCAAACCCTGACAAGGGCTGGTCTGTCGGGCTCGCCTCTGGTACTGGAGATCAGCGCCCGTAGGCGCTGTTATCCCTAGATGGCGCCGAAGCCCGAGGTATTCCCTCTCGGTGCTTCGGTAGTACTTTTCGGTTTGCTTTACCTTTTTTTTTTTT
>WKFP01014814.1:13010-28423 GCA_011057875.1 Pterocles orientalis
TTTTTTTTTTTTTTTTTTTTTTTTGGTACTTATTTAAAAAAAAATAATTAAAACTGTTCTCTTTCAGCAAAGTCGACTGAACAGTAACAAAACCCATATTTTTGTTTAGTCATTTTTTAAACAGCAATATTTCAACTTTATCCAACTATTCTGACAGCTAAATATATGATGGTTTTAAGTCAGCATGTTTTGCTATTTTTGTAGAATGAACTATTGACACCAATAAACAGCTTATTGGCTCTGACATTTAGATTGTAAGAGACCTCTTTTTATTTAGACAAGCAGGTTTTTTTTCTTAAGCTAAACAAAACTTTATAGAACTTGCAGAGTTTACACTGCTTTCAGCTCAGATCTGTACTGGTTACTGACATCAAATTTTGTCATTGTACCCATCAAAGAAAGGCTTGACAACACAATAAAGAAGAAAATAATTGCTGTTAAATTCAAAGGCAAAATCTGGAGTGAATGCTGCAATTGCAGAGCGTCCTGTCCATACACAAACTCAGAACTGGATTCCAATCCTAGTATATTTAAATTCTCTAAATATTTAAACTGCTTACTGAACAATAATAAAACCACTAGTGATTTTGCAATGCTGAGAAAAATTTTAAAAAGCTTCAACAGCTTCTCTGCTTGATATATGTTCATTTCAGTCCCTCACAGGAAATGTTCTTATCAGTCCTGAAAGTTTTTGAGAGTGAATTTAATGCCAGATCAGAAAATATGTTACTTGTGAGACCATAATGATATTTTGGCTTCTTAGTTTTGTTTACAACCCAGTGGCACTATTGGCACTTTCCTTCATTCCTGTAGTGTTCCTAGCAGACAGAGCAAGAAGCTGGGAAGAAGGAATGCTTAGCATTCTCATCTTTGCAGCACACATTTTTTTCTTGCAGCCAGAGAAGACAGCATCCCATGAGTGCCAGAACATTTCCTCCTCCACAGATTTCCTGGGGGCTTCTGAGCCAGTAGCATAGATGCATCTAAACCAGCAAAGTTCGGAGGCACAGTTGACTAGGAAAAAAAAAAAGAGCTGCTGCTAACCAACATAGTCTCGGGTATAGTTTTGGTTTTAGTGTTAGTTTTGATTTCAATATTTATATTCCTCTCTATGACTGGCTCAGGGTTTCCAAGGAGCTGAATTCTCAGACACCCCATGCTTTTCAAGTTTTCAGTGTCACCTGATGTTCAACATAAACTATGTTCATAATAAGAGATATTTTTTTCTCATAAACAAAGCATTTTGCATGTATTTTAATCTGTATACATGTATACTTCTGTGAGTGGACTTAGAAAACTTTCTTTTTCATCCTTTGGCTTATTATGAAGGAGGGTCAGTACAGATCAAAAGTAATTATCCAGTTGGGGCAGTCCTAATTAGTTAGGTCTCTCATCTAAGATGTAGATTAAAGTAACAGCAGTGTCAGAGGAGGATCTCACCTTGCTGCTTGTTGATCAGAGATACAGTATATTCTGTGAGAAGGGACAGGAGTGTCCACTGCCCAGAGCAGTACAGGGATGAGACTGGGGTTCCTGCATTGGCTACAGTGGTGGAAAAGCTCAAATCCTCAGAAGGAAGACCCATGTGCTGAACTTGCACAACACTTAAAGACAGCATTAGCTGGTGCTGCAACTGCAAGATGTGGTCCTTTCCCAGCCTCTGGGTTCTGTATTTGTGCTGCTTCCACTTCTTCCAGCGCAAGCATAGTCAGGACCACATGAGGAAACAGGACCAGGGATCTGGCTGTGTTAGCTAATCTAACAAAAAATAATGATGAAAAGGTTAGTTTCAGACTGTAGCTCTTCCCTGATATGGCTTTGCTGTATGGCTACACAAGTGGTTGTACCTGCACAGAGTAGGAGGTGTAGCATAGCAAGAAAAATTTTTGGCGCTGGGTCTGCAGGGAAATCTGGGCTGTTTCTTTTGACAGCAATGCCAGTTCAGACTGTACATTAATGTAAATACAACACAGGCAAAGTGGATCGTCCAGAAAAAAATGGGAACCCTTTTCATTTTTACTGTGTAGTTAATCTCATTTCACCATCTTGTTCTGGCTGATGAGGCATGCATTACTTCTTGTTTAATTCACAGAATTAAAATCCTGTTTTCCAGAGAAAGTTGAGCATTCTTTTATGTGCTTCTTAGTTTTCAACTGTTATCCTCTGTATAGTTTAATTCATTGCAGAATTTAGACATCACTTTCAGGTAGTTTTATTGTAAGTGACTTATAAATAGCAAGCTGTGACACTGAAAGAAAGCTGGAGGCAGACACTGAAGTGTCTGAACTGTCTGCTACTTAGCAAAGTAAGTGTTGAAAATTTCCTACAACTGTCTATTTTTAACTATTCTGTGAAACTCCCACTTGTTTCTCATCGTATATCACTTTTACTCATAAGTTATTCAGGTTCAATAAAGAAGATTGAAGCTCTTGGATATTTGCGTGAACTGGATAAACAATATCAAGTCTGTGACAAAACAGAACTGCTCTTTATTATATTTATATATTTGTCTTTTATGGTTGGTTTTGTAGTTCAGGGATTTGGGGGGGTCAGTGTTTGCTTGTTTGTTTTTCTATAGAAAGACACAGTTTATCACTGATCTTAGATTCTATGAACAGATTTTCCTTCTTCATGTCTGTATGCTATCCTACTGGGCACTTGTGCTCACCACACTGGGTTGTGATGAAGTTCTGGTGATTACAAAACTCTCACATTCAGATGGTATTTCTGGCTTGTACTCTGGCTTGCAGGAGTTCAAATATGACAAGCTGTTTTGCCTTCCATGGTAGCAGCTCTTCATCGAGCGACTTTCTGCTTATGTCACATAGCTTTGACTGTCTTCTGCTGTCACCCTATGCCACTGGATTTGGACTGTCTAACCAGCACAGGAGTTAAAGAGAAGGCAAGCAAACCCCATATTCAAAAAGATGTTTGCAGTCTTGCATACAGGGAGTTGCTGATCTCAAACAGTATTTATAAGCTAAAAGATTTTCCAAGCCATCATGTCACTCACAAATTTACCTTGTTCATGTTATAGCATGTCTGGATGCAGAAGTAGTGAGTGTATGTGAGGAGACTGCAAGCACCTGCTCTGCCAGCAGAGATCTCTTTTGTATGTCAATATGAAAGGCTTAGCTCTCCTTTTCACCTAGTTCTCACTTAAAGAAATTCTGTCCTTGGGTTACTCAAGAATATCTGTCTGTATCACGTGGTCCTATGTATCATGGTCCTGAGGGCACTAATAGACTCTTAAGGGCTCTGAGTAGCTTCACCTGGGGTCTCCACCCACCCCCACCCTGTAAAGGACTATTCATGCAGTTTTGCAGAAACTGTAATTTGACTGTTGAGGCTCTGATGAGGTGAAGCCTTGAAGCCTGGTGATGTCTCAAAGCATTCTAGTTGTAGGTAAGAAGATAGCGAAGAATACACTGAAGGCCTTACTCCCCTCACTAACAATGGACCCAGTCTTGCTCTTACAACAGAGTAGCAAACCGCTGCTGAGTAAGGCCTTGCCTCTGCCTGTAAAAGGTGAACAAGCAAAGTGAGGGGGGGCATCACCTGAGGACTCCTGGGATGCTGACCAACTGAACAAGCAACAGCCCCCCCCTTGACGCTCATCCAGGGATCCAAGAAGTGATAACTTTTCTTTCTTTTCCTCTCCTTACTTCTCCCCTCCTTTTTTCTTTCTTCTCCCCTTTTCTTTTTCTTCTTCCTTCTCTTCCTTCACCCTTTCTTTTCCTCTCCCCTTTTCCTTTCCCACATCTCTCTCTCTCCTGTCTCCATTTTCCTTCTGGCACATATGGTAACATTTTATAAGTTTAACGCCAGCTCCTTTTTGGGGTTTGTTTAATAGGTTTTCCTATAGATTGCTTATTTTAGTGGTGCTTATTACTAACCCTAGTGATATTGGTATCTATGCTATTCTTACCCCATTGCTATTAGTGGATGGTAAAATATTCATGGATTGTCTTTACCAAGTAATTTTCCTTTTCCCTTGATTCTGTTGTATACCCCACATTTTCCCTTTTCCCTAAACAATTGTATGCATTAAAGTTATAAGCCAGTATGCAATTCTTTGGTGTTGTCTCACCTTAATTTGCCCCAAGGGAATATATATATATATATATATACAGAACCTCTGCGAACCCCACTCGTCCCACCTAGGGTGGTTCTATGAGCTGGGTCATGACACGCCCTTGGTCTGGGGCTGTATTTAAACTCAGCTCAGGGCTCCACTAAGATATTTGTCATTGAAAATTTCAGTGGGGAGAGAGAGGTCTCCTCAGGTAAGGCAATATTTGCTTTCTAGTAAAACTTCTGCTTTCAAGCAAAAGCTTCTGCTTTCCATTCTTCATTGTATCAGTCAGAGGCTTGACATAGTACATAAGCGGGGATGATGAATGGCTGGATTGCTCTAATGGTAGTCATTTAAAGACATTAGCTGCTCAGTGCTCTTATTTAAGTTGCCATGTTACTTTATGTTGGTCTTGAAAATTAATGACTTCCTAATGTTGGTAGTTTCTGGAGGGTGAACTTGAGGATAAGTTCACTGATGCTGTTAGGAAGTGAGTGGGGGGGAACTGTTGGATGCTTTCTCTTTTTCCCAGTATTTCCTTTGATTTAATGGTATTGGGGAGCTGAACTGGTTCTCCTGTAGATAAGAGGGAATGTAAGTAAGGAGTTTTATTAATCTGGTTCCTTGTTGTCTAAGATGCATAAACAGCGTACAGGAACAAGGTGACAGAGATCGAGCATGCATCCTCCGCAGCTGGGTGCACAGAAGCTGCATGCTTGTGGTGCAGTTACAATTCTGAAGCTATATAGCTATTTTAGCTGGCAGTCAAGCACCCCTGATGGGGAGTGGGGCTTCGTATTCCCTGTGTCACAACTATGTGGCTGCTTTTTGACTGTACGTTTCACTCTTCTGGAGGCTGTAGACATGTCCACTGTTACACCTGCAAGATCTCTCTCTGTGAATTTCTTTTGTATTGCCCAGTCTGATTAATCCAGACTGCTTGAATGCTTCTGCAAAGTCCTGTTAAAGGTTGGCCGTGTAAGTTTATGCATGTGTATATCAGTTTTTGCAGTTTCTTTATGAACAAAAGAACTTCATAAGAATCTTTTGAATTTTTCATGCTATTGCTGCAGTTCTTAAGACCAGTCCAAGTAAGGTCAAGATATCTACTGTGACCTGATAGAACCAGGTACTCGTTTACCTGGGCAGGCTTGTTCTTGCTTATAGTGTTTATAGGTCAGAAGCCAGTTAAATTATTCTTGCAAAATGAGATACGGATATCTCTAGTGGAAAGCGCAAAACTTGTGAATAAAACTTTTTAGGTGCAGGGTGAGACACTTATCTCCTTTATTTCTCTGCCCCAAAGCAAATGCCCTGCGAGTATAATTCAGAGCAGATTTTGGGCCATTTTTTCTTCTCCATCTAGGCAATATACAGAAACTATCTCTTCATCTTCATGTACTTCTACAGCAACAGGCTGACCTTTGTGCTTTAATGTGTTCTGCAGTATGGATGCAGCCCTCAAGAGGTTTCCAGGTGAATTGGTGGGGTTTTTTTCTTAACCCAACCAAGACAGAATCCTCATTGACCAGCATGAAGTTCTGTAAAGAGATTAATATTGCGTTAAGGCTCCTAGAAATGGATCTGTATACAAATCTTGAATTTACTTGGCCTTTCCTCAGGTGTCATTTCTAAAGTAAAATTGATACTATTTACGTGGAGATAAATATTTATGAATAGGAGCAAAGAAGGGATATCTTCCATGGCACATAGCCCATGTAAATAAGTTGCTAAGCTAAGTGCTTGTGCTGCTCAGTCAAATAAACAGCTGCCAGTTGCAGACTCCTCTTTGATAATGTTGAGAATCTAACAGACAGCTCCAGAACATGCTTCGGTTGCCTGTGTTCGTGGGTGGACAGGTTGACAAGAGAAGCCATTTGTACAAAGGGAGATCAGGTTCCTATCTGTGCTCAGTGCCAATCAGAGCTATGCTGATACAACATCTGTCTTAATGGAACTGCACACATCAGATTTACTTTGCAGGAGAGCATGTATTAATTACATATTAATAAAAATCAGTTCTCTCTAGGTATTCCTAGCTTCAGATTCCAGTTTCTTAAATCTCAGCATTTATTAAGACAATTTTTAGTAAGTGCAGAAATTAATTTTAAATAGAAGCAATAGTGTGTTTCTGTGGGTGTGAACCAAATCAAGCTCCATTACTCTGGGCTGGCTGTCAGAGCTCAGGTTAATGTCATTAATGTCTAAATGGAGGGGGAGCTGGGGGGGGGTGTGTGTGTCAGAAGCCATGTGGAGGTGTTGGTGAGGAAAACAGGTATGTGCTGAGGGTCAGTCTTGAGGTGATGAGGGCAGCAGAAACACCGTTTCTGGTCACTCAGTGTTTGCAGGGTTACTGAGGAAAAAGTTCCCAGGGGCAGTTCTTATGCAAGAAAATGAAATTGGATTATGAGGGGTAAAACTGGAGGTGGTAAGCTCAGGGCCAGATCTGTTATGGAGGTATATGGCCAGTGATCTGCTGATATTTATTGGTCTTTGGAGACAGACTCAGTGATTCTTTGATGAGAAGAGGGATAAGCCCCAGCTCCTGACTGGTGCAGGAAGGAGGCATGACAGGCTCATCTAGGCTCCCTTTATGGCTCTACTGTGGGATAAGATGTTCCAGCCTGAAGCCATGTGCAAAGCAGAGAGCTGGGTGAGGTTCAGAAAAAGGCAATTTGTTGAAAATGTGCCTTAATGACGTAAGAGATACTTTCTTCAGAAAACATGAGAAACTTTATACCCCATTTTCTCAGGAGTGGTAGAAAATTATTGAACAATGTACCGAGTCACTGGTTGTTGGGGATAGGAAAATAAAGCACTTCTGAGGCAAGTGCCTGCAGAATTGTGAGCAGTAAGAAAGGAGAGAGCATTGACTGCAGTCACTGAGGTTTCAAATAAGTTCAGATCTTCAGCTGGACGTGATCTTTTTCAGTTCTCTTGAAATACTTCATCTTTGCTTTAGGTGCTATATGTTGGTCTGAGACTTCCACTCATGGGTCACTGACATGACAGAGCCTGATCCAAAGCCAGCGGGATGGCGTGGGAAGACCTAGGCTGGGGCTCGCTGTACACTTTGGTTGGAGCTAGAGTGTACTTGCTTTGCTATTAGTAAAGGTACTCTGTAGACTTTACAAAATGCTTTGGTACCAGCAGCTAATATCACATCCTGAATTGGTAAAGACTGTAGTAAAAAATTTCTGGAAGGAGCAGGGTAAAAAAACCACTGAGGTGGAGGCTGTGCATCTTCACATGTGGCTTTGGGTATTTGTAATTTGAAAGGTTTGATGAAAGGAAGAAAAATCACCTGAGATTTCTCAAATAGTAAGAATCAGTCCCAGGTGGGGAATATATAAAGAGAAGGCTGGGTGGAAAGGGGAAGAGAATTGATTATAGAATTATAGGTATCCATTTTACTGCAGCACTTTCTGGAAGAGGTACAAAATAATTTTGTTGTATTTTAAATGGGCACAGGCTTTGAGTGGCTGCATTGCTTCCAATGAGATGATAATCGTTGTTTTTCTGGAGAGGAAACACAATAGGCAGCTGTTGATTCTGTAATGTAACCTATGGGAGCAGTTTTACCATGGCTACAATGTATTTTAAGGTAAATGTTTTTATTTATTAAAAAGTCATAAGCAAGGGAAAACTGTGGGTAGGGCTGGGAAAGAATTCAAATATTGTTTTAAGAATAAGTTAGTTATATTCATATCTTGAGCCATGGTATTTCCATTTCCCACTGTTTATTATACCAGAATTATTCATGAATTTCAATCAAGTCTGAACACTGATCTTTGACAGAAAGATTCTAGCTTTCATTTTCCAACCAGGCATATCACCAATTTCCAAAAAAAAAAACCAAACAAACACCAAACCAAAACCCACAAACTGCTGGGATTAAGGTATGTATAGTATAACATTTGATAATTTAATTATTTTTGAAGATTTCTTTTCTGAAAAGTAGTAAGTGACATTCTCAGAGTCTCGTAACCGGGAAAGCTAATTTGCTGAATAAGCTGCTGGCCAGAGACAGGTGATGCAGAGTTCTGCATGGGGAATGGAAGTGTCTGTGTAACTGGTGTTTTTCATTACCTTTATTTTCCCCTGTAAACTGGGCATATAAAGAGGACACACATCTAAGGTGCAGCAGGAAAGGAAATAGTGTCTACTTCCACCTAGACCACAATGATGCATTCAGTATCTGCTTTAGAGCTCTCTCTTGTACTGCTCTGCTGCAGCTGAGATACAGGCCTTACTGTAGCAGCTGCTTTCTAATGACACAGTTCTCACCCCAGATAACTTATGGAAAGATCCTTCCATAAGGGGTGAGGAGTTACAGAAACTTCTCCCTATCCCAAGATCCACAAATCCCACTACCTCATATTTACATATTTCACCCTGTTTAGACACGTTATATTTTTACTGAACTACCTTGCATGTATATGAAGTACTGACATTCTTGTCCTGGCTGAGGTGTCATAAATTTGCATCCCTCACAGCTGACCAGTGCAAAGTGCTGTGAGACTAAGCACACAATTCTATAGCCTTTTATAGACCTTGTCGTATGTATGACTAGCTAAGTTGAGAACAGAGAGGAGGCTAATTTACACTTTACAAATGAGAGATTGAAAACTTTTCCAGAACAATTTAGTTTTCTAGGAATGACTGACTTATCATAGACTATATATTCCTGCGTGGATGCAAGGTCTATTCCTTTAACCTTTCCCTTTTGCTAATACAAATATGCAGGTGTGGGTGAGCTGGAAGGTGCCTGGACGTTGGAGGGATGAGCATGGCATAAGAACCTGTGTGGCATAGAATATCACCAAAGCCACACAGAAAGCATATAGCAGAGCAGCAGCTTTAATCCATGCTGTCTGAGCTCCAGCCCAGTGCATTAACTGTCTTCCAGAATTGGTCATCACTTGGCTTAAATCTGAACAATTTCACAAATTTGCAATTTTGCAGTACTGAGGTGTTATTTAGTTATTAAACCAGGTATTTCCTTCTCTGTGGTAGCACCCAATGAATGTGTGGTCACAAAACCATTTTGCTATTACTTATTCTTAGTCAGAAGTGACCTCTTGTGTGGGCAAGGTGTTGCTGAGGGTCCATTTGCCACTACAGCACCTGGCAATAGAATGATGAGAGCACACATAACAGTGTGGCTGTTTTGATTTGTGTGAAGACACTTGTATGCCCAGAGCAACTGGTAAAGAGGGAGAGTGTAAAGATGACTTAGAGCCAGCCCTGATTGTCTTTGGCTTGAGGGAGAACCACTCTTTTCCCCCATTAAAGACCCATTCTTCTGTTCATACCGTCTGTTATGATCTGTGAATGAGTTTGCTTTGAGTGGAGTAAATCTGATGTCCAGTCAGATGAATTGGAACCAACAGCCTTTGTTAGGCTGAGTGCAGCAAGACTCACCTCAGAAGTGTTTTGAACCTGTTTATAGGCATCTCTTGATAAGCTGTATTTAAAAGGAGTTGCAAGTGACACAATTCATCTAAATTTAGCTTCACCTTTCACAAAAGAACAATTCTGAAGAGGAAAATATAGTAAGAAATTGAGTTAGATTTCCCTCTGTTGAAAGCTTACGAACAGCAGCTTAACGCAGTGAGCCTCATAATGAGGGTGGAGTGCAGTGTTAGCAAGGCCTTGACATTAAAGGGAAAAACCAGATGATTCTATGGGACCGTGGTGTTGCAAGCAAATGATCTGTATTCAAACGAAAGTATAGAGCAAACATTAAACTTTAATGGAGTAACCTCAGGGGGAAGGTTATTTTCATGCTGCTGAACATTTTTCTTATTAGCATAACACATGGTCACTTTTGCACCAAGCATAATAATGTTCTGTGTAAAGGTTAAGTCTCCTTGGAAGTATGGTCAAATAAACTGGTTTCCTGTTCACTTTGGAATGCAGTTCTCCCTGTAATGTAGGCATATTTGAGTTCTAGGCACTACTTCAATGCCAGTGGAAGCTACACATTTTTTGAATGTTTGAAAGAAAGGTTAGTGTTAATGCTTTGCATTAGCCACCTTTGGAGATCAGACTTCCTTATGAAATGTCTGTATGTACTCATCTTAATGTGTCCCTTGTGAGATAGATTCTTCCTCTACATGGAAAGTGTGCAGAGCGTTTTAGTCCCAAAGTTTCAAAGTTGAAGTGAGACACCTGATTTCTTAACAAGGAATTCTTATGCTCTGAAGAGATCAGTGGCAGGTGCTGGCTTATTAAAGATGCCTAGAAGTTAAGGCTTTATTTTTAATATTTTGGAGCCTCGGTGATTGCCAAGGTTGGACAGGGCTGGTTGGTTATAACCTCAGCAGTAGTGCTGAGGTGCATAGCTCATGGACTGCGCTGGGAGTCAGATTGTTGGGAGCTGGTCGCTGCTTGATTCTCCCGTTAATTCAGAAGGATGATAACCTTTGGGAGCCTTTTCCCTTTCTGTGCTCTGTCAGCTGTGCTGCCTTCTTCATTTGTGAGAAAGAGGAATGGCTTTATAGGCTTATTATGGTCTGCTTTATGGATGGTCTTAATTATGCAATTAAAATACTATTGTTAAGTAGCGCGTTCAATAAGGAATCAGTGAGCACTAAAGCTGTGATTACTGGAGGCTGAAAATCACTTAAGATCAATAATATATGCTAGCTGATTTATGGGCCCCAGATGAAGCCACCCTCTGAAGGTCCCCTATTTGTTGCAGTGAAGTTTGTTCTAAGAAAATTATTTTCCCATTCTCTGATATGAGTCTATTACCTTCAGGATTTTTTTAAGAGTTTCATGTAATAACTAGAGGTAATCAGTTGTTGCAGCCCATGCTTTGTACTTGGCCCAGTGTTTGCATTTTATCTGTTCTCACACTCTCTGTTAGAAGCAGCACACTTACTGTCTTTTTCATACAGAACTTGTGCTATAGACTTATTGCAGCAGGAAGATGGATGAGCTAATGATAAGAGCAAGAGACTAAACACTCATGAAATCAGCCAAATGTCTTGAGCCTTTGGTCAGTCATATGTGAAATGGTTCTACCAATGTCCTCATCATGGGAGGACTGAATTTCCTGGACTGATCCTGGTGGGTCTTGAGTTCCCCAGTTCCTGCTGAGTTTCCTCACTGAAACACCAAGTCACTCACTGAGGTGCTTAGGCTAGGATGTTGGTAGCTCTGGTTGATAATCAGCGGAAAGGACAGGTACACAAACACTCCATTACTACTCATTATTTTGCGAACACTAACATATAAATATGTATTTATTGCAAGTGGAGGCTGTGACTAATTCATTTATGAATTCCCTGAATTATGGCTGGTCATATTGTATCAGGAGTTCAATTTTTGCAAGGAGAAAAGTACCCACTGTGATTTCAAATGTAAATCAGCAGGATTTGTGCTCCTAACTTGGAAGCTTTCATAAATCCTATGCAGGAAGTCTGTTTCCTGTAAATCATGGTTAAACTCTTCCAGTGTACAGGTTTGTATCCTGAAGTGGCAAAAACTATATATGGTCAGGTTTTTTGCCATTTTATTATGAACATTATAATACTGATTTTTCTCGTTTAGAGCATTCAGATTTTTATTAAAAAAAAAATTCTGACCTTTTGTAGTAGAGAGGAGAATCTAAAGATCTCAAATAACAGAACCTGAATGCACACTTAAAATGTAAAAAACTCATTTATGTAGCTTTGCATTTGCTGGGCTAAAGTCTTCTGAGTAACACTGAGTCATTGTGTTGTGGATTTCAGACTGTGTCTGATCCATGTTAAGCATCAAAGTACAGAACGCTTAGTGTCTGGAACAGGAAAGTGCTTATTCTGTGTTTAGAAAACAAACAAAAAAACCCCAACCAAAACCCAAACTAAAAACCCACCTCAGGTTTTAAACACTGGAAGTGCTAAGCAATGTCGCTGTTCAGTGCTTTTGTCATTTATTATGGTATCTCTCTCATCGGTAGGTCCCAACTGAAGCTGTTGAGAGCTATGGAACATTTTATAACAGAGTCATTCAAACGAAGACATTCGGAACATTAGGTTAAAATCAGCTGTCTCTAATAGTAAAGATAATACACTATATACAGCTAACAAACTGGTTCTAAAAACAGAGATAATTTCTAGGCCTTTGTTCCTTGATCAATTTACTTATGCTCTGTTATTCTAGTTGAGGACTTGGAATATTGTTTATCATGTCATTCAAAGCTTGACTGGATGATGACAGGAAGCATAATTGAAAGTGAGTTTAAAAAAGAGGGGAAAAAATCACTAAAGACTATAGAGGAGATGACTAACAGTGCTTAGGGTTTTGATTTATAACTGGAGACAATGCCAAGCCTCACTTCGTCTGTGAAGCAAAGTCCTTATCTTGTTACAAACACCTGCCAGCATAAAAGAAGAATTAAAAACATTAAGGATGTTTTTAATTAAAAACAAGGATGCCATCAAAAATTGCCTAATCTATTAAGTATGTAGGCAAAAAAAATGAATGTGTCAGCTAGGCTTGACTTTTAAGGTCTATGCTTTTCTGCCAGCTTTTAAATGGCTGGAGTATATTCCTAATGGAAATAGCTGAAGCTTTGCAGTTTGTCTTTCCAAATCAAGATGGGCAAAGCATTTGTGCAATCCTGTCCCATTTATTGTGTTCTGAGACTGAGAGAGAGGCTGCATGACTTTTACAGGATTCTTCTCTAGTTTTTGTCTTATATGCTAATTCTCCAGATCACTAATTTGTCTTATGACAGTAGAAGGAACTACAATGTCTGTTACCTGTGTAGCCTGTGGGATCCATATTGAGTGACTCCCAGTTTGTTTCCATTTTATATAAATATTGACCTTCCTGTAGCAAAGGAAATACCCTCTGTAGGGTTGTACTATGTATTGTACTAAGAGATCAGCTCAAACAAAACTTAAAGACTGCTGCGTTAAGTACCTGTTTGATTACTGTGCTTATGCATCTGTAAATATGTAAAAATGCATCTGTGAAGGAAGAGGTGTTCGAAATTAGCTTCATGGTTCAAGATGCCAGATGTAAAAGAATTGGCCTTCCACAGAGGCTTTGCGCATTAGTACACATAATACTTGTGCATGGTAATATTTTATCACTGTAACATTTTTTCAGAAAACTGTAGCTAGCAAAAGTGCCTCCTCAGCAAGGGTTATTTATAATGACACCAGACTGGAAGCAGACTTACAGCAGGGATTCTCTAAGGAGGGCTACGGTAAGACAAATACACTGTTCTACTAATAGCAGGAAAAGGGACTTCTAATTTTTCTGCTTTTAAAAGCCAAAGGTCTTTAAAAGACTTGAGACTTCTGTATCTAAGTGATTCATATAGGAGTAAACCCACAGTTATCTTAACATATTATGCAGGGATGAGATACTCTGTCTGCTGTAACAGCCTGTTGTCACTAAGACAAAATAATGCACTGGAAATTTGCAAGTTAAATGCTGAAATTAGATGAATTTGTGTAAGAAGTAATGAGCCTTTCCTTGTCAAATTCACTCACTCGTAATTATAATCCCAGCAGGACAGTAACAGGCTAGTCTCAGCAGGCATGTTGGAAATTACTGGTCTACACTTCCAGGAAAGGGAAGGGAAGAATTTAGTTTGGATACTTTTAATGGAAGTAGAAGAATATAAAACTTCAGAGTTGCTTGGTGATCTCATGGACCAAAGTCACTTAGTATAGTCTGTTTTTTTCCTGATGTTGTGACTGTCTTTGCCTCTATCCCAGAGAAAAGGCTCTATGTTCTAACAAGTTGTAATGAGTTTGAATTAGTTCTTCCAGATTAGAATACTGAATTCCCTTAAGAGTATGCAAACTAACTGCGTATCACCACTATGGTATCAGGAATCTTACTTGGCCCTTTTGTCTTCCTACTAAACAACTTTGGCACATGCCTTGCTATTAGCAGGTTCTGGAAGCTGTTAATGGAGGATGATTTATCTTGTAATGACCCAGTAAAAAGGCTGCCAGTATTCTGAATGGAAATTGAAGCAGTAATACAATCTTCATTCTTTTTTCTCTTTCCTTACCATTAGTGTCTTGCACTAGTTAGATACTCAGTGCATCATGACTACTCTTGGTGACATTTCTGATTTATTTGTTCCAAGCAGTTCTTATCACTGTATGTTCAATTTAGTTTCAGCTATTTTGAAACTGAAAATGCTGATTACAAAACCAGTCTCTCTGTGTATGACTTTGGATAGTGAATAATGCTACCTTTGTCCTGGTTCTTACAAAAATCAATAGACAGGCCTGAGAACACTTAACTCAGAATTGGACTGAGCCTGCAGTCCCTATTGGAATAGGGAAAGGTAAAGAAGATGAGCCATTATTTTTATTTAATTAAGATTAAAGGGAACATAGTTCTTTTTCCAGGAATTACCTAGTATTATCTAAACATGTGCTATCCACTAAAACATGCCTTTTAATTTGCATGAAGTCCCTCTTATCACAGGTGAATATTTTAATTGCTTCTAATTGGAGGTATGATCCAGTTTTGAAGTTAACTATAAAGTTGCAATTAATTTCAGAGAGCTTCTGAAACATAGATTTAAGTCAGCCTATCTGAATGATTTATGGCTGTCTCTGGCCCGTAATACCATGGTAACGCAGACTGCTACGTACCACTTTTGTAATTCTTTTTTCCTTGACGTTATGAATGCAGACCCACAATGCCATGGGGCGTGTAGTGGTAATGTTTGACTGCATTCTACATTCTACAGCAGTATATGGTTTGTCCTTATCTGAAGCACAGAAGAATGATTAGGCAAATGAACATTTCAGATCGCAGTGTGAAACCCATTTGTTTGTTAAGCAGTTCCTATTGTTATGATTAAGAAAGAGTCGAAATGTAGAGGGACAGCTGAAGGGAGCAGAGAGAAATAGTGTTGTACTCAAGTCAGGAAGGCACTAATTCAAAGAGCAAGGGATAAGATTTATGAAGGAAAAGGGAGAGCCAAGGGGAATGACTGACTTAGGCAAGAACGGATGAAAAGGTGATGGGATCCTCCAAATAAATCTTTTGAGGTAGTCACAGGGTTTAGAAGGGAGCCTGTGGGTTAAGAGTCTGGAGGCAGTAGTAATCAATGGATGCCCACCCTCTCCTCAGGAAAGAAACAGACAAAAAGCAATTGAAATCTGCCCTTGCTTCTCTAGTCAGTGAGAGCCCTGCCAAATGGGGACTGCGCTTTTGAACTTGTGAACAGCACTGTTGATCAGTTGTGCAGGTAGGCATATGCTTAACATCAATTTTAAAAAGGAACTCGTTAATGAATCTTTTGCATTAATGTGCGTTACCTGTACTGGCCTGGGGTATGTACATTAGAGTAAACTAAGGATTC